>VWZF01001128.1:1125744-1261630 GCA_013396755.1 Sclerurus mexicanus
GGGGGGGGGAAGAAGAGGGAGAAAAAAAAGATAAAATCTCTTAAAATTTTTAAATTTAGTTTTTTAAATATTGCTGGATGAGGCCTTTAAGTGGGATGAGCCAAGCTACAGCACACGAGGCAGTGACCAGAAAGTTCCACCTGAATATAAGGAAACATGTCTTTACTGTGTGGGTGACTGAGCACTGGAACAGATTGTCCAGAGAGGTTGTGGAGTCCCCCGCTGGAGATATGCAAGAACTGTCTGGACACAATCCTGTGCTGGGTGCTCTGGGACAACCCTGCATGAGCAGAGAGGTTGGACCAGATGACCCACTGTGGTCCTTCCAACCTGACCCATTCTGTGATTCTGTTACATGGAATACAAATTCCAGCCAATAGGT
This sequence comes from Sclerurus mexicanus, assembly GCA_013396755.1. Taxonomy (NCBI): domain Eukaryota; kingdom Metazoa; phylum Chordata; class Aves; order Passeriformes; family Furnariidae; genus Sclerurus; species Sclerurus mexicanus. The sequence continues at coordinate 1,126,127 of VWZF01001128.1, forward strand.
CATGCAGTATTTTTTATCCTGAGGATCTAGATGTGGCTTTCCCAGTTCTTATATTCAACAAGTAAAAGGAAAGGGCAATAAGTCCCCCAGGAGCTTTTGCCTACCACTGAGTTTCCCTTTGAAGAATTTACAATGAAGGTCAACAGCGGCAAGACATATGGCCTGATTATTTGGACTTTTATAGCGCATTTGACAGATTTCCACTGGATAACCTTCTTTCAAGAAACAAGCCAGAGAAACAATTGTGAGAGCAAAGAAAAGGTAGTGTAAGAGGGAAAATAGTAGTGTGAACTTTTCTAAGTCAATTGCTAATTCCCAAGGAATGTGAAGTTGGCCATCTGCTGATGAACAAATCATGTAAAGGGTCTTCTGCTGAAAGAGGTCTGCTAAACATGAAATACTGAGACCAAGAGCAACCTTGGAGCCTCCTGGTTGCTGTAGTAATTCTTAGAAGAGTGGAATTAGTGGCAAAAGAGATAAAATGAAGGTGCAGAATAGTTCCAGATGCATGGACAATTGATTTGTGCAGCAGATTAGCTATTAGCTGTGATGATTTTCAACAGATAATAACCTAAGAGAACAACAATGATCAGCCTCATAAGTCTTGCCACTAAATTTACATTTAAAAATGGGAACAAAATATTACAGTTTAGCTAAGTAAGAAGATATACAATTGAAAGTGATACCTGCTCACTTTGTAATCAAGACCAATTTTTTAGAGGATGTGTTGATCACTTAATGAGCCTGCAAAGAAGATGCCACTTGAAGGATGAGTTGTAGAACAGGAAGGACATGTAAAAAAGTTCTGTTTGAGTTCTTTTCAACAGCTTCAATACAGAAAGTCAGGATCTGCTATATGTTTTTCTACTTCAAAAAAGACTGGAAGTCACTTTCTGGATCAAGACACCTGAGCAATGTCTCGAAGCATAGCTATAAAAATTAATAGGTAATAAAGGTCAGTCTTATAGTTGTTGCTAATGGCTGTTGGGGTTTTCTTGTGTGTGTGTATAATCCATGTGTTGACCTTCTGAATTTATTTTAGATAAGAAATGACAGTACTGTGTCTAAAAACAGTATCTGGTCTGGTAAGATTCAGAGAGAAGAGCTCAGGTTACCACTACAAATAGACCATACGCTGAAGAACACGGTGTACTGGACAAACAAAAACAGTAGCTATTATTTAACCCTTAATCATTTACATTTTTTTTCCCTTTTTAGCTTTTGCCAGATAGTGTCTGCTAGACAGCACTGCTTAGGCATAATCTGTTTTACTGAATTACAGCTATTATGGTCTTCTATAGGGTAAAGGCAAAGCTCAGTGGACATCAGTACCTTTGGTTCAATGCATCCCATCTTAGATGTTTTGGTATTCTTATACTGAGTTACAGCGGGATAATTCCAACACGATCCCCGTTAACAACCACACACACACGCAGTTGCATGGCAAGAGAACGGGAATGTTTATTAAGTTTGATAACATATATTTATACCCCTAAGCTCTAACAATGGTGATTCTATTCTTTATCAAGGATTTCATATGTTTGCTACAATATTCTTGATTACTAAACAAAAATACAAAAGGCCTTATTTACTATTGTAAAACACCTGCTGTGCTGGCCATGACTTGTTACTTCTGTGATTTTTCCCAAGGCTTCCTTCCCATGAGAAGAACAATGCTGCTTGCTTCAGCAGCAGGTTTGCTTGCCTCAGCTACAGGGCCTTTTGCAGGGGAATCCGTGTTTTGAACCCCAACACTGAGTTGATGATCACTTTTCATGGCATGTGGAATTGGTCCTACAGAACTCATGGAAGAGATGATACTGCAACATATTAACACACAAATTAAACACTCAAAAAATAATTCACATGTTGAGAGTTATGCATTGCAATCACTGTTTTAAGAGGGAGCGAGACTGGAATTCCTAGAGAAAAATGTAGTTTTGGTAATTTACAGATGTTTGAGCAGGTATAATCCCAGATGTATGGGATAAAATGTTGGCTACATACTGAGACAGATAAAGATCACAAAACTTAACAGAACCTTTAGATAAAGAAAGGTGGAGCAAGAGCAGTGTGGGGCTTTCTCACCCTCACTAGATTACTATTTTCCATAATCCCCCCTTGGTAGCTTTTTTTTTTTTTTTNTTTTTTTTTTTTTTTTACAATGGCTGGATCAAGCCCATTTTAAGTGGAGTTAAGAAGAAAAACTAGAAATAAACCTCATGAGTACAGTACAGTACTTCCTTCTCTTTGAGATAGATAAAATGGGAGGGGAGGAAGCAGCTAGCTATTCTGGATTTATATTCCAGCCAGGAGAAATGGAAAGTTGACATACCTGAGAGAGCAAATGTCTCTTATGATGACAAAGCCTAGAGGGGCCACTGTTGTAGGACTATCCAGTTTGCATAACCTTGCTATGCGTTTCAAATCTTTCCCTTTCTTCCATCACACTCAGCATCAGCGGCAGCACTACCCTAAATGCAGGCATATGCAGTTCCCCTCCAGCAAATATTCAGTGTGTGGTGCAACTGAACCCTTTGTGGTCAGGTCTCAGCATAACCACATGGGCTGCACAGGAGCAGGGCGGGTGGCACAGAGATGAGCCAGACCCTGCGCTGCTCATGACAGCACCATTCCCTCTGTAGTGTCAAAGGACATGGGGACTGTACAGCAAGGTTCCTGTCTGCACATAGAAAGAAAAAGACCTACACCTGTACAGCAGCAAATAAGAGGAATTTTGTGCAATTTTATTCCTGCTATTGAAGATTATTAGGCCCTTTCCTCCCATTGTGTAATGGTATTCAAGAAACAGTGGAGTGGGAGAGAATTTAAAACAAACTGACCACTAATTAACAGCAGCACATCTGTTACAGACTTGAAAGGGGAAAAAAGAGAGCTTCTTTCACTCGCTTTCTCACAATAATTAAAATCTAAATATGGCCAGACAACAGTTACCCGGGCAGCTAGTGCTTATGGGGAAAGTCAGATCTATGAACCATAGGAGTGAATTGTAAGTTAGGGGATCTACTCATTACCTGTTTGGCCTTAAGACATACTTTGTGTCAGCACTGACATTTTTTATCTTTATAAAACTGATACAGTGATGATACTTCAATGGCACTACTTTTTCTGCCAGTATTGCTGATTCAAATGGAAGTCACTAGGCAGAGAGATAAAAGAGTAATGTCATTTCTACTAAACAAAAATCAAGCTATCTTAGTAAACAAGATATGTAACTATTAATGGCATTTTTCCACTTTTCCACCAGAATCTAAATAAATTGCCATTTATATAAACAATGACTGGCCAACTCCCTGGACTGAGTAAGGCAAGTATTTGTCATGGATGTACTCAATTACACCTGGACAAACATCTGCTATAAAATTACTTCTGAAGAACTATTTAATGTGCCAGTAACATGTCCCTAGCTTCTGGGCTGTTCAATTGTGCAAGTCCTACAGATGCATTGTGTCACAGAGCCACTATGGGAGCCGAACTCATGTCAGCACTCACATGTAATCTCTGATGTGAATGATACACTATAAGGTTACACAACCTAATAAAAACGTGTGGTGAAATTATAAGGCAAAAGAGCAGCATGAGTAAGGAACAGAATCCTCAATCTTTTTTATTCAATGACAGGATCAGTCAGCTACTCAAATACATAGATGCTGCCCTGATGTTGCCACATCCTAATTTTTCTCCTGCATTCCTTTCCTTTTAACATGCTTTGCTTACAGCTATGTGGAGTTCTTTTTGGTTTTTTTTTTTAACTAACAATTGCTTTCCTGTAAACAAGGATTATATTCAGGTACATTTTCAAGGCATAAATTAAAACTACTGCTAGGTTTTCCTTACAAAATTATTAGGAGTTATCAGTCTCATTTAAACCGTGCATTTTAAGCTGCTGTGACTTCAAAGGAGCCTCCTTCCTATATTCTGGGAAGATTTCTAGGGAAAGATTCTAGAGCTCTTACTACTGCAGTTAGCAGTCCTACTCAACATTTGATTTCCTTCTTTCACTGGAAACTAGTCTACGTTTCCAACCATATGGGGGAATTGAGGGAAGCAAGTTCACTTGCACATGAATAAACACACACTGGTGCCATCGTCTTGTGCTGTAACCCTGTCATTTCACATTGTGCACACTCTCATTCGAGTTACACTAACCTAGAAACTTGTGACATCCATTTGGTGGCAATTAATCACAATGACACAGCCCAGAGACATTACCTTTGCACAAATCTTCATCACACTAAGCTAACATGAAAACTTCCCAACACAATGAAAACACATAAACTTCCCAATAGATACAACTGTATTTCTCATGTAGCTGCCACAGATGTTAGAGCAATAGTAAGAATTCTTAAGACAACTTTAACCATTTCAACTCCAATTTTAAAATGCATGCCTCCTAGGAACCAAGCATGGTTTTTATAGTTATTTTTTACTTTGGGAGATTTGGCTTGGATTTATACTGGTGGCATCTGTAAAATTATCTCTAGGTTTTATTTTCTTTAATAATGAATGCTTATACTAGAAAACAAATAAAAAACTTTACACAACAGATTTTGAATTAAAGCATATTTCAGTTCCTTACCACCAATGCAGCACAATGGAATTAATGTGCACTAATGGAATTTATTATAGAAGTGTAATAAAATTGAACAAGCCCTGAAGGAGTTTTGCATAATTCTCAAAACCAATCAAGTTTCAATTACAGTATACTTTCAAAGAATGGTATTATTCTTAAGAAATGAGGACAAAGAATCATGGCATTAGGGCTGCAAAATTGGACTCTTCCTATAGATTGTTATTGCTGGGTGTTTTTTGAAAGAGAAAAGCTCAGTTATCTTTGCTAGCTTTCAAATAAAATCAACTAAGGTTTTTGATAACCTCTACTCTCTTTTAACACAACAAACTTGGTAAATCTTCTTGTGCCCTCCACGCCCCTCAGGCACATAGAAATCAATCAGAAGCATTACATTTACATCACAAGAGATCCAATCTCCTTCACAGAGACCAAAGTGCAGGAGACAACTTAATCTCATCAAAACATGTCAGTATGTAAGTCTGTGAAGTAAATAAACTATGAAAAGGGAAAGGAATTTGAGTCCTCCTAAAAATGGGTATCTGATGCCAACAGCAAGACCTATAGAGCAGAACCTCAGTGCCTTGTGCTCGGTACAGCTGGCTCTTTCAAAACTGCATTTGCCTAATGAGCAGTATAATGATATCACTCGAGTTGGAAGGATGTGTATTAATCTTTTATTTTTTTTAATTCAGCAGACTGATGAGTTTAGAAAGCAGCTGTGAATGTTACGGGGAAAGGAGAACAGGTGACCTCCCTGCCCATTTTGATTTTAACTGATAAATGTCAACCATCTTGGTTAGAAATGGTTACAGGCATAAGCATGAATTTTATGCATACCCCTGTCTGAAGTTTTAATCAAATTTTTCTACGGAGTTGTGTGGAAAGCTGGTGAAAAGATGTAGAATGCCCTGCATTTTTACTAACATTATAGCAAGGAGATTTTTTTAAAAAAACAGGAACACACATTTCACTCATAAAACTCACCTTTAAGAGGACAGATACCATGCAGAAGACTCTTTTTCAGGGTTTGGTTCAATTAGCATCTGAAACACAACGAAAAATTCAAGCAGAGGTGTCATCTTTTAGGATAGGCAACTCTGTTTCCCATTCTTGCTCTGGTTCCTTAACTTCAAAAAGTAATTTCTACTGCCATTTAAATGGATGAATTATGAAATTAGCAAACTGCACCCATCCTGTACAGCAAGTACAGTGACACTGTGTTAGCAGCGATCTACTCATGGAAAAAAGCTACTCTATCACTTCAGCATGTCCAGTATGGTACTTGCCTTCATCAGGGGGCTGTGTTTTCTAAACTTAATATTTTAATTACTCACCCAGTTAAGATTCTTCCAATCAATTACATTCTTCTTCATGTTAATTCCAATCTCTTTCTTCACATAGAAACTTGCTGACAAACTACTTTAATGTCCACTGCACTAGCTGAAATGAAATTGTGAATGATTTGTGACTAATATATTATGATTAGTGGAAAACCACTAGAAAGGATTACTGTCTTTCAAATAAATGTGCTGCCACAGCATTATTTAATTTAAATTTAAATTTAATTTAAAGTTTTTAGTAATTAGAAATATATAAGAATCTGTAAATACAGGTATTTTTTAATTTCCTATGAAGCAAAAAATTAATCCAGTTCCTGAAAAACTTTTATTATTCCACCTGGGCACTGGATTTGAAAAAAAAAAAAAAATAAAGGAAATCTGGTTCTTGTCCATGTGCACAAAACATGTGAAATTTTTCCTATTATCATTATAGTCCATCTTCCTCAGTCTTGTACAATAATCCAATTTTTGCATAAACAAACTGACAGAACTAATTCATTTGCATATCTATGGCTTGACCTGAAATATTCCCTTCAAAGACTATGTAGTAATTTATTGCACTGGGCTTGGTATTCCTTACATTTCAATGAAACTGAGAAATATAATTCCACACATTCTCAGAAGAGCACAAGGATTAATCACTGCATTGGAAAATCTCCAAAATTATATCACTATCTTTGCATATCTATAAATACATGTGCAGAACTACAAGATCAAAAAAAAAACCAAACCAACAAACAACAAATGACAGTGACACTGTAAAAATAGTCAAGGGCTCCCTACCGCTTTCTGAATGAGGACAGATGTCTGTGTAAATTTTTGCATTTTACTGAAAGAAGGAAAAGCTTCTGAATGGTTTAGGTATTTAGTAAGTTTATGTTACCAGACTTCGCCTTTATTGGTTCTACCTGCTACTGATTTCCTGCATTTCTTTAATGCTTCAGTGAAGTAGTTTCCAGTTTATTTGGTATCATGAAAGATAAGCAACACCATGGCATTACTCCATAGACAGTTACTTATTTTTTTAAAAAAAAGAAAGGATGATTACAAAGGCAGACTTACACCATCAACCTCTTCTCTGGCTTTTCCTCATGAATAACAACTCCGGTATTTGTTGCTGTTTTAATTTTGAACCACAAAAATGGTTCAAAATTATCCCAAATCTCCATTGTCACTGTTCTTTACTAAATTTAGCTATCTTAACTTCTGAATTTATGATAGGCAGCTTTGGTGCTCAGGAGCTAAAATGAATGCATATTCCCTCCTCTTCCAGTTCAGTGGGGAATTTTCAGGGAAGAAAGAATATAAACTTCTTTCATACGCTTCTGCATGACTGTTGTTTTCAGAAAGGCCCTCACACTGTAATCCTTTTAGACTAAACACATTATGAATTCTCTTTCCACACTTTAATTCTGCTAATATCACAAGTTTTAATGAAATGCATTTTCAGTTTGTAATCTAATGACCATTTGTCACGTAAAAAACCCTCCACAACTTACTGTATCAGCCAATAATGACAAGACTTTTTCTTTAGCTTCTTTATTTAAAATCAATTTTTATATCAGTTAATTTCAGCCATAAGAAACTGTTCTCTGACAGAATTCTACTATCAGAATTGTAAACTCTTAGCTATTTTTATTTAAGAAAATAATACAACTATGCCCCACAAATTATGACAGAGCTTGAAAAGAAATATCTCTTTCTTTACTATGTAATGAACACAATATCATAAAAGTACATAACAAAGCTATAGGGAAATCAGGTAAATTACAGAAAAACAAAAACTTGCTATGGGTTTTGCCCTAGCCAGATATTCTTTAATGGAAATAAAACATTAATAAATTACTTTATTCAAATAAATACATATTTTAATAGGCAAAATTAATCTGAAATGTGAATTCTTCTTGATTCAAAATTTTAGACTACACAAAAAGTCAAAATGATGGGCTATACTGGGTTGGTTACAAGAGTCTTTATTTTGCAAACTATACAGAAACAGTAAAAAAGAAAATGTGTTATACTTTTTAATATTACATAGAATAAACATTAGATTTAGTATTTAATGTCTAGAAGTTAACGCAAATAAGAAACTGATTTTACTTTTAATTAACAATGGGAAACCAGTGATCCATTTTTGAAATTATACAGCCTCTAGTAACACATTGTACAGGTCATGTCAATTTTATTGTGGGCAGAAAGCAACAGATAGAGTATGAATGAAAATGATGGAGTCCTAAAATGTCTACACAATTAATTAACATGCTAACATAAATACAGTGATTAAAGCAATTTTCTCTACAGTCAAATCTTAAGTGCTACTCTACACAATAAGTATAATCCAGTCCACATGGTAATTACATAATAATAGGAAAAAAAATTAAAATAATCCGTTTTCTTCATTCCAGCAGCAGTACCTATACTGGTATTAATTTGGTAATTGGGTGTGCTTAGCTATTGCCTAACATCCTATACTGGTATGCATGCTAAAACCTCTCTATTTCTATTTTGCAAGGCACCTTTACAATACGTTCTCTAAGTTTCTGCACTAGTAACAGAAAATGACATGAATTAAGATAAAAGAGCAAAACTATTTCCTGAATTAAGAAAATAAAAAGCATCATTATACATTTATTAAAAACTACCTTGGGTCAAGTGACAATACTCTGAAATACAGTCATGTATAAAGGTAATACAATTTTAAGCAAATCTTTTTCCCCATGTTAATATTTTACACTAATCTGATTAGAGAGAAATACAGAGAAACAACAAAGGATGAAGCAGTGTTTGAGTAAAAAATGATAAAGCTTATACTGCCTTGACATGAAAGGAAAAAAATAATGAAGGACAAGAAAATTTTAGAATTACTGAATTGATGTTTGTCCATGCTACTGCTTTTGAACAATCCTTTCAGTAATCTAGCCATTTCCTAAGAAAAATGTAACCACGAATGCAAACTCAAAGGAGGAATTTGCTTTAGTTCTTCCTCCTGACAATTTTTCTCCGCACCTTTGGTTAATTAAAGGCTGGTGAGATGCTACTTGTGCATCGATGTTTTTCTACTTCATTATACTTCTGATTTATAAAATGGACAACTTGCAAAGACTGCAACGCCTAAAACAGTGATAGAACTGAAGCTGAGTTACAGTATGTGTTCTGAATAGGACATGCACAGTTCCAAGTAAGGGCAAATATCTTTTCACCAGAGTTTTAAAGAGACTGGTTGTCTTTATATCATGTTTTGCACATTTATATTTTCAGTAGCACATAATTTTTTCTTCAGGCTAGACTTCCAATGTGTTTTCTTCATCACAATGGTGTTTAAAAACTCAAAAGCACATAATTCTTATTTAGACAAAAAAAGTCTATGACTCCAGCTACAATGTTTGAAATAATCATACAAAATATACATATTTGTTAGAATCCTTTTGATCATGGAGAGCAAAGGGATTTTATGAAACGCCATCTTGTGAAACTTAGAAAGATACAATACATGGACCCCTAATATAATCAAATATATCCATCATGATCGTCGTCATCATCATCATCATCTCCTTCATCTTCATCATCATCTTCAATTTCATCTTCATCATTCATTATTTCATCTTCATCATCTTCATCATCTGTCCATTCATGGAAATCGCCAGAAGCAAAATCACCCGAAGTCTCTAAATCAATAGCTAAAAAGGTATAATAGTTATAGAAAAGGATCTCACAGGATACAATACACACTTATAGTATATTTTACATAAGCATACAAAAGGCACACAAGAATATTTACTTTCAGGACAACTACAGTGTGTGACATAAAAATAAAATATAAATAATATGAAGTTTTTTCTGTCATAAAAGAAATCCATTTCAGTAGTGAATGAATTTCTCAATGTTAACAAAAGGCGGCAAATGTTATGGATTTGTAGAACTCTAATAAGTGCTATGAACAACTGAAAAAAATTAAATCCAACTTAAAGATGATAATAAGGACTACTGATAATATACACTTACTATTGTTCAGTTCTTACATATTATCTTGAACTATATTAAACTGTCCATTTATCTAGAAAGGATCCTGGATCAGATGGACAATAGGCCTGAGCTTGTATCTCAAATACTGTAAATTGAACTCAAAAGTTCAATTTACCTTCTGCTTCAGGCTATGTTCTTTTGTTGAAGAAGTGAAAAAGAGTCATATTTGGAACAAAAAAAAAAAGAAAAATACTTTTTTTTCATCTTTTAGTCAAATAAACAGCAAATAAAGGTGGCATGAGAATTCTTGGAATAAGCTGCACAGTGCTGTAGGGAAGGGAAAAATAAGGGAAGATTTAGTGTACTAAAAACCTTTGGCAGTTCCCTCAAATACAAACTGAAAAAAAGTCAAATTGAACTCACTAGCATGCTGATTACCCAAAGGAATTCCATCAAACATTCTGGGGCTTATCTAATGCTGCTCTAGAAAATTAATTTCTCCTGGGCTTATATACACTGTGCCAAGCACATATAAGGAGTCTACTAATAGCTGACACAGTGACAGGGGTTCCAAAAAAATAATGAAGTGATAACAATAACAAATTATAATTGTTATTTTTTTGTAACAAAATCCATGTAGTCAGGTCCCTCATCTGTTCTTACTGAAGAAATTTAATGTGGTTGGCAATCAAAGGGAGTAACACCTCTAAACTAAATACCACAAAGGGTTTTTAACTTACCACATTCTGCTGCGCCATTTGTTCTGGATCCTGTCACCTCATTGCCATATCTGTCAACACACCAGCACTGCCCTATGCTTCCATGGCACTGACTTGGTTTGTAATACCCATCTTCATCACAGAAAGGGATGTATTGCCCTGCAATATATATATACATAGTAAGTATATTGAAATCTGCCCCTTGGCCAATGTAACATTTGTAGCAGGAAGCAACTACCTTTTGCTGTTTCATCATTCCAGAGTCTACACTGACTGGTTTACTATTACTAAATTCAGTTGGCAGAAAGTGACTCACTAGATCAAATGTGGGAGGGAAAATAATACATATCAGTCTTGGACTGATTTCAAGAAATTGAGAAATCTTCCTTTAAATTTTTCATTGATCCGGTGATACATATTCCTTTCTTCCTGAATGTCCCAGTCAAGATCTTCACTGTATTCTTGGGAAAAGGCTCAAATGTAGTAATCACTCCTGAATGGGAAGTTCTATTATCTGCAGAGTACAAATAAGTCTGAATGGTAAGGGCCAGGCTTCCTGGACTAACAAACTATCTGTTACAAGGAGTTAATTGCATTTAATATGTATTTTATAAACCATTTAGTTACATATAATATTTAATTCTTTCACCACCTAAGAAAAATGCAGTGTAACACACCACCACCAACTATAAAAAACGAATGTCAAATTTGCATTTATAGGTACAAAAGGGACTCATTTTGTGATGCAGTGACTTGCTTAAGGCGGAATAATCCACTGTTTTTCATCTGGACCAAACAGAGACCATAACAAACATATTTATATTTGTATGTGAAGTGTATAGTTCTTGTTAGAAACCATCCTTAGCAGAAATACAGTCTTGACTGCTTTGGGCCAAACCTTTTATTGCAGCTTTGACACAGTGACTAACAGTAAAGGAAGATTTTACACATCAGTAATATAGATACAGTATAAACTGATTCACAACAAAGATTTCAATTACTTAAAGAATATCATGGTCAAAGGATCAGCAGAAATACTAATTTAGGAATGCCTTAGACTGTCCCCTCTATAACTGTAAAATTGTACCTTCCATCAGGGTAATAAAACAGATGTAAGATCTTTTGGTAGGGAAGGTAATAAAACAAAGTTTAACAGCTTTCAAAAATTTCATAAATTTTGTTGCTGAAATTTACTACGGTCTATCTTCATTGGATTAATATTGATTTTATGTTGCCGTTTCACTAGGGTTATTTATGTAAGCAATAAAACCTTCAAAGGAATGATCTATGGCTCACCTAGGAGCTTCTTTCCTCCTTGCTGCTTCTGAATGTTGCTGAGTTCTGTCTGGCAAGGTGGGTCTAAAATGACATAAAAAATGTTAAACAGGTTACACTCTATCTAGGACAGAAAGCATAAGACTAAGTTTTCACAGCTTTCTACGTTTTAAGGTCACTCTAACTACGGATCTTAAGAAAGACACACATCTGAAATGAAAGAATTACTGCACTTTATTACAGCTCCAGGATTATGAATCTGCACACCACCATGGATTTGTGCAGAAGGTCACTCCCAGAAAACTCATCTCTAAGTGAGCTTCTAGTCACTAGTCTGGAGGATGCTAGACCAAAATAGTAATTCCACCACACGCTATTTTATCAGTTTACAAAAATCAGAATGCAACTATGAAGTTTGCCCCATGTATTGGCTAGACACAGGATGGTTCTTTTATTTCTTTCCTTTTGTCCTTGTTAGAAGTTATGTCCAAGGTTTGTATTTCACATACTACACTGCAAAAACAAGATTTTTTTTCTTCACTGAAGTCAGCAAGATTTTAATTCTATGGCAATAGCCTAAGACTGAATCCCATGGATACAAAGCCCCAAGTTCAGTAAACTAACTTAAAAATGTTGGCCAACTTTGGGTGGCTCTAAGAGACAGAATAGGTATTAAAATTCAGATTTCCATTCTTCAGTTATAGATTACTCCATTGCATACTCCATTAGACCATTAGTACAATGGCATTTCCCACCCTGAATCCACACTAGTATTAATGAGTTTACTCACATGTGTCTTTAGCTTATACTGTTTCCAGACAAAATCTTAAACTCCACGAAAATTAAATACATTTTCCATTTTAGCAGACTCTGATAATTTATAATACAACTTTACCATGCAAGTTCCCTTTTTTCATACAACAGAAAAGTCTTCTGAGCTAGTTTAAAGATAAGTAAGACTGGCCTAGCTTATTGATGAAGAACACAAGTAAGACCAGAGGCCAGTCACTGTAGGGCACTCTGGTGACAAATGCCTCGGGGATTTTGGGGATCAAAGTATATTTGCTGGGGATCAAAAGTATATTTCTGGTAAACACAGAACCCCCTGGCTGGCACAGCCAACAGGCCTTTGGTATTATTCATGAGTTCTTATCTAAGAGAATAAATAAAAACTAGAGGACAGTAATAACCCCTTACTGACAGCAGGCTGTTAATTTCTCTTGGCTTTACATTTTAAATACCATTTACATATCAATACATTTAATGAAGCCTGTAAACATTTCCAGTGGACTCAACTCTGGTGGGCCAGGCTTTTCACACTAAATCTATAATGATTCTTTTTAGTGAAGGCCTTAAAAGTGGATTTCACTTTCAAAATACCATTCACAGGAGTATCAGTGCCAAAACACATTTTCAGGAGTTGTATTTCCAGACGACCAATCAATATTCTCTGTGTGCTCTTGAAAGATCACTGGGATTTTACATAATTTTGTGCGCATTGGGTTTTAAGAATTTAGTCTGAGTATCTGCTGAGGCTACATAAAGTTTTACTATTTTTTTTGTAATAAGTGCTTTGATGATGATCATGCTCACTATTCGCCAGAGATGCTCACTACTTTTCAAAACGAAGGTTTCTGTCTTTCCTGATATTGCAAGAGTTAAACTCTTAATTCTACAACATTCTGAGGGTCAGTTATTTCTTAAACTAAAGGTATTTTCAATTAATCATTAATCTAATAAATGACAGTCATTTATCACACAAAACTAGAGGGATCTGGGAGTGGGATGGATTTGGCAGTGTTAATGGTTGGATTATGTTACAGAACCTTTCCCACCTAGTCTAGTTTATCTTATTCTATCCTCCCAAAGCAATGGGAAATAGGCTGAAGGAGAAGAACTAGTCAAATGGGAAAAATACATGTATTTTGCCCCACGGAAAAAAATCCTAAATCAGAAACATAGATCTAAACACACAAGCCCTAATATGGGAAAAAGTAAAAATTATGGCCTATGCCTAAAGAAAAAAAAATTTCATTTATATCTATAAAACTTCGGTGACATAATTACAAAAAGTAATACCACTAACCAAGAGGTAACAAGGCAACATGAGAAAGTTACTTACCCAAAACTCTCTTCTTTTCAGAAGCTAGGTCTTCAAGATTCACATTTAAGCTTTGCTTCTCAGGATAAAAGCAGCAAAAACTCTTAACAATACTAAATCACTCTGGTGCTAAAAACTGTCAAAGAGAATGGCAGGCTAGAAGTTCAACCATTTTCTTTTGGTCCACAGCGTATCCTTTTTCCTCTCTCCCCAAATCATAATGCTTCCCTCTTTATTTTCCAGTTAGTTCCTAAGTTTGAAAAGCTTTCTTTTAGATTTCTGAACTTATTTCAATAAAAAAAGAAGAGTCACTGGACAACTTCTGGCAGTCCTGAGCCAAGGAGAAAAAAATCCTTTACAAAAATCAGTGTGGTGGCTTCCTCTGAAATAGCAATTAATCTGATATCAGTCTTTCTGATAACCTGAAAACAAATAATTTACCTGACCATCTTTATCCTTAATCTACTTCCACAGATGTGGCAGAAATCATTATCATCTTTCTGATAATATCACTGCATTGTTACGAGTGAGTCAAGAAACATCAGCCATCCACGGTTCCTCAGTGCTCCGAGTACATGCATACCAGAGTATCCCATGCTGTTAATACTGGCCCTTGAGACACCAATATCCAGACGTGTCAAGAGGTGCTTCAAGCTTAGCACAATTAAGCTTTGATTTACCAAAACAGTACATTAACAGAGCAACTGGAGTAAAACAGGTAGATGTGATAAAGAATGTCTACGGTTTTTTTACAGACACGTCTGAAGGAGTTGTTACCCATACAGTGTGCCTCCACTTCCAGAGGTTTTCCATCTGTGAAGTAGGTAATATTTGGCCAACCCCTTAGGTTTTGGAACATGGTCCACTGCAGATCAGGCTGCCTTGTTGTGTCTTGCCTGTGCTTGGGGTCAAGCATTGTAATTGTTCTTGGACATCCATGGCTTTTACTTTAGGGATCTGAAACATCAACACTACACTTCAAGAATTCTTTCAGGGGATCTCATTTTTGATCATCATTTATCTTGATACACCTTCCTGTATAACCATCTATAAATATATTTGAAGTCCTTGCAATCTGAGGACTGAAAAATACAAATCATGATAATTATTATTCTAGACTGTTTTTAAAGTCATGATATCTTCCAGGAATGACAGACAGAAGGGCTTGTAAGAAAATGCATCTAGAAAAGTGCTGGACTAATAGATCCATGCAGAGGCCTGCAGTAAAGAAATACTTAGGTGCTAAGTGTTATTATTCCCAGCAAAATTGGTAGTCTTCTACTCTGAATCAGTGATGCAACAAAACAAGGCTGCAATAATGATGAATTACTGGCAGATAAAAAGTCAACCTATAAAAATGGCAACACTGCAAAGGCCTCAGCATTTGGCCAAGCATTAAAGTGTCAAGTTCACATCAAACAACTAAGAAAACAAGTTCTCAAGATGGACAATGAAGCATATACATGAATTGTTGAAACTCAAAGGCAATAGCAACCAAAGCATACAGAAAGCCTTGCAAAGAGCACCGGCAAAGTGCATGTTTGGAAGTGTTGCAGAAAAGCATTATAGTATCTTGGATATATCTCAGAAATACTAAACTACACTTAAAGCAGAATAAGGCAAGAAAAATCGCAATAAGCATCACTGAGCTGTATGTATTTAAGCATTAGTCAAGGTGGGACAGCTACTACAGGAAGATCATCTTGTCCACAAGAAAGATCTGACTTCAGTATTCATAAGAAGTTGCTTATATTGACTAGAAGTTGTGAGCAATGTGCAATAGTGGGTCTAGTGTAGTGTAATGCATCATGACAGATCTCAAGCAGAAAGAATAGAGTTGCAAGTACTTCTCTGATCCTAACAATCTTGCACCATGAAGTTAAGATCAAAGACCATGAGGGCTTCTCAGATGACTCAAGCAAATACTATATGCTTTAAAAAAGCACAATGAAATTTTTATCCTGGTATGATATATATTGCTGACTAAATTTTGTATCCACTTTTCAACATCGCTAATCAAGAACAGTGCTGCAAAATTGCTGGTCTGCCCAGAAAGCAGCTACTAAGCCCAACAAATATAGGGAACTGCTCTAAATGAATTGAAGCATTCTGTTAATTTATCTTAATAAACATCAGAAAGAAGACACTGAATTTCTCTACTTTGCCATCCCTTTGCTATTAATAGCAAAGGCTTAGTTAAAGGCCTTATTTAGATTGCTCAATCAAGTAAAACGTGAATATATTCCAAGGTTCAGTGTAATGCTGCAAATTGCAAATAGAGAATTCAGTGAGTCTCTAATACTAGGAGTTAATTCTCAGACAGTTGTCCCAGAGCTAATAACAAGACATGACCAATGAAGACTATAAGCTTCTTTTTTCTCCTTACACTAAAAAAGGAGAATACAGATTTTGATGACTGCTAATTTGGAAGGATTAAATGCATGTCTAATCTGCAATGATTGCTGAAATTGAGATTTCACTTCATTTATAATGTTGAGGATGTATTTTTTATTATATGCTCAAACACAGTTTGGTATCAAAGGCTACCTAATGTGTTTGAAATCAGTGCCTTATCTCAACACCATTATTGAGACAGTGAGGAAACTGGTAAAAAAAAGGAAGAAAAGCTTGATAATGTTGGATTCTGCACTGTGGAGAATCAGTGTCACTGAAATCTGGGTCTCTTGGGGTACCATTAATAAAATTCTGCAGTGTTTAGATCAGTCTTTACAATACCATCCTCATGTTCTAGCAGTACACTGAGCAATTTTAGACAAAAGGTGTTTATAGGCTATAGAATGCAAAACTACTTGAAACTAATCTGTGGAATTGTTTTCTTAATGCCCTGGCTATGCTGGACACGCATTATATAAAACTGTTTGGAAAACCGTGGACCATACTAGGCCAGATGTTACGTGCTGTACTTCCTCTGGCAACTGAAAAGAATTATGCTGTCCTCCAAAGAGTAAGGGTGTTTAAGTATTAAGCTGAAATTATTGTGGTGGTGTTTTTTTGTTTGTTTTAAAGACAACTGAATAAAATATCTTATGTTCTTTAGTTTTAGGAAGGGTTATTTTTAATTTGCTAATTTTCTTAGCAGTGCACACATGCTTATAAAAATAAAAGACAAAATTATTGTTCTACTATAAAACAAACAAGGTATTTTGAAAGTTTAAATGTTAACTTTTTAACTAGAAAGTTACCAAAAAAAAAAAGAAATCTGCTATTTAGTACTTATCTACAGAAGTACAGCTTTATTGTTATTTAGATTTACAACTGGTAGATGTGACATGATAGAAACCTTTATTTCCACAGAAATCAGAATCATGTTGAGTGCTAATGGAACTCTCATTTATCATGAGAGTCTTACGGGCACAAGTGAGATTTAAAAACTGATAGTAAAACTTTCAGAAAGGCTGAATTGACGCTGCAAACTTTCCACCCAATCAGTTTTATCTCCTCTACTGGAAGTAGAAATTTGGACCCTGGTTGCTATTTATCCTTTAGAAAAACTCCCTCATGTTAGTAAGGAAAATGAAGTGGCAATTCTGACCAGTTTCAGACAATATTTAATAAGCAAATTCCTTGATACATTATAACTAGTTTGGTTAGATAATTTATGTGATGTCTCACCTATGTCTAAAATTGTTACATATTCCTCAGAAAAATAATGCATATAGGTTGTGATTATTTGTCTAACCAAGTCACATCAGAACATTAACAAGATATTCAACTAGGCAATAAAAATCAACTGGTCTTAAGTCCAAATGACTGGAAATAATTTCATCCATAATGTTCATTCAGCTATTTTATTAGGCTCACAGAACATTAAGATACTCTATATTAGCAAGAAAAAAAAAAGATTATTTTATAATGTAGGCAAAGTAGACCAGGAAAGAAATAATTTAAGTAATTGTGTTCTTTATTTAGATTTCTTTCCCCTACATACATACTAGATGTTGGCATGAGGAACTGTAAAAGAATTAGCTGTAAAAGCATTAGTTGCTTCCTTGCACTTTATTTAGAATCCTTGAGTTTTTAATAAGCCTTTTCATTTATCTTGGGTTGGGGTTTCTTTGTTTGTTTGTTTAAGATTTTTTTAACTTCATTTTAGGCATTCACCCTAGGTCAAAAACCTTAACACAAACTCATTGTATAGCATTTAAAGGGCTTGTAGTTCACTATAATCTTAATGTGTTAAAAAAAGATAAAGCCCAACAAAAAGTTCAGTCATAGACATATGCAGATTGTTCTCATCTTTTACCTTGCTGTCTTTGGAAGCAGTAGCACCACTCATTGTTAGATATCAAACTGTCTTTGTATGTGTCACAAGAATTGAAGAATGCCCTGGTGCACGGCTCATTCTTGTCAAGGTAAATGCTTCCGAGTTCCGACTGGTCCAACAACAGGTCATAGTTCGTATCAAGCCTATTAAACATCCAGCCAAGGGAGTCTTTGCAAATTGGCAAAATGCTGGTATCAAATCCTAAGAGGCAAAACAAAAATAATAAAAATTATATAGCAGGAAAGATAGGGCAGCTGCTGAGCTCAGCCACCACAAAAGAATGCTGCATCATGGAAACAGCTGTGGTGGTACACAGATACAGTACATAAAGACTGTAGGCTCTTGAAATACTATGTATAAATTATATGTCAGATAAAAGTCACTAAATTAATCTGCTAAAAAAATGAATCCCACCATCAGTATCAAAACATTTAGAAATACAAGTTTTCTTGCCAAATGTTATACCTGTATAACACACATCACATACACTAATAAATGACACACAGTGATTTCCTGGAAAATAATTCTGTTGAGGAATTTAAGTGATCTTATAAATCAGGAGACTGAAACTTAAGTGGTTTCCAAAGTTTAGAGAACTAAGAAGAGAATAAATTCCAGTTAACTGGGGTTTTTTTCTTCTGTTAAAGTAAATTTAAATCTGTAAAAAAGTAACACGATAGTCAGCCTAAGCAATGCCTTGAAAGTTGTATTTCATCTTTACCTGGTGTACTTTCTATCTTTGAGGAGGCCATGGACAAGATGATTGCTAAGAGCAGCCGGCTGCCAGTATCAGACCTACCAGTACAGTTTGCATCTCTTCCGAAGTCATTGCTTGGAAAAAGGTTATCTGGCACAGGCCAAGATAACTATTCCTGTAGCCCGAGCTCAAGCCTCATGTCTGTATTTCCTGCATGAACGTTAAAGGACACGCAGACTTGCGCATGGACATGAATGGGAAATTCAGAGACCATCAGGCCTCTTGCCTATGTCGAAGGTGTGAGCTGTATAGAATATACACACACTTTTTAGCTTGTTCATGTGCTATAGGTTGTGCATGTGGCCAGACATTCAAGTATACATCTTAATACAGAATGAGATTTTGTGCTACTAATTATTCTTCTGAGAACTTTCAGGTTAAAACAGAAAGTGGTAAATATGGCTATAGAAAAGTTGACATGAAAGCACACAAGAATTCCCAACTTCTATTGCTGTTAAAAATCAAGCTTACCTGCCTTTGCTCTTGTTCTGACGACATTAGAGAAATCTGAAAAGCACTACTATACTGCTAAACCAAGTCAGCTTAGATAACTTGGATAACCCAGTAATTGTATTACAAAGTCAGTAAATTTTCTTTATGTATCTGTATATGTAGATGTCCACGCTATGGCAGAATGACCATTTCAGAAAGGAAAAAAAGAAAGCTGATAGCAAAAAAATTTCCTTGTGAAAGTCAGGCATAAGCCCCCTTTTCTCCAAAATCCTCAATTAACTATGAGTTTTTACTAGGGTGATCTCATTTTTTATTGCTCCCTGATGATCTGTTGCATTAATTACTTTTGTTTGAGACAAAGAAGAGAAATAAAAAATAAAAAATAAAAAAAGCCAGCCATTTGATTTTTATGATATTGTTCATGGCTTTAACACAATTTAAACGCATAGCCAAGCATTCAACCCATGGCCTATCTCTTTCTTCCTCTCCAGCCCCTGCTAACACATCAAGACAAAACTTATTTCCTTTGAATTACAAAAGAGCAATGAGATACAGGACCCAATAGAATGAATAAGGATATATAACAGATGTGCTATTCAACTTTATCAGCAAAAGATATCAAAATCATTCAACAGGTGTTTCTGATGAGAAAAATTCTGGAAGGTTCCTCCATCTTAAAACATTTCAGTTAAGGATAAATATACAGTCATTATTTACCTATAAGGCTCTGTTCCTGAAGGCCTCTTAACACCTTCCCACCTAGTCCTGCTTTTAGCTAGAGATCTTCCTCATGACCTTGGATTCAGAAACAGGTTGACATGAAATGTACTGTCACCTATCCTGCCTCTTTTGTATCTGCATGACAGGAGAAATTATTCTTGTGCTCACTAAATTTTTCTGAATTTAGCACTCTGGCCAACTCACCAAACTGTAAGAGAAAGGGCAGAAAGAGAACAACTATGAAGAGACAAATTTTAATCAGCAAGATGCCACTAGAAGGGAATATAAGATAAAAGCCACTTTAAAGGTGTATTCAGGTGCATCTTGTAGGCCAAAATAACTAATTGTAGATAATACATCTGCATGTGGAATTTGAAGTGTAAGTTTATTGAAAGAGGCATCACTGTTAAGCTTGGGACAAAGTATTTTTAAATTACTGTTTTGGTCCAAGCTGGCAAAGCTCACATCATAAAGTACTTTGCATTTTAGGGCAATAGATGAAGTTTTATGTACTTAAGAAACTATACTAAGGAGAAGCAAGAAAAACCAAACAACTGCTTATTTTACCTCTCAGTCACTTTCAAATTATACTCTAAAACAAAATAAATTTATCTCAAGAATAGTGAAAGAACACTGAATGTTTCAAAGACCATATGCATCACTAAATTAAGGCTGGCACAATATTATACAACTGCATAAAATTTTATCCCTAATTTTTTCTTGATTACTTTAATATGCGTCAGCCTGTGACTTGAGTTCATCTTCTGCTCCTATCCTCAATTTTTTTTTTACACTTCTCTCTATACAGCTTTTAGACTTTTAAAAGTGTGCCTAATAGGGAAAAGGCTGGTGGGACCATCACTATTGTATTTTGTCATAGTTAAGGACAGAGCTTGAAATTATAAAAATTGCATTGGAGTCAGCAATATCACTAAAAGACAGATGATTTTATTACACATCACTGATATCAACAGGATAGCACCAGAAAAATGTAACTATGTTTTAATATTTACAGCAAATCCAGTTCAACGTAACTACAGTTTAATATTTAAATATAGAGTTTGAAGTTTGATATTCATGACATACTCTTCCCAGAAAACAGGAATATGTTATAACTGGTACATCAGAACTAATAAACCTACTTGAAACAATAACATTTCATGTAAGATTTTTTTTTTAGCTATTTCCAAGCCTAGAAAATAAAGCTTACATTTATTAAAGCTGTCATAACCTATCTACTAAATAGCATTATATGCTGGAGAAAAGCACTGTAGGTCATGGGGTCTAGCTTTATACTAAATAACTGTTTGATTCAATAATTTCTAAAAGTGATTATGCTTTACCTTGAAAGTAGTTTATGTTTCTTTTTTCAGAGTTTGATTCTGAAGTAGTTTGTAAATTCGTTTATAGCTCAGGTATATTTCTTGTTGGTGTTACTATTTTTTTTTACTTCTCTTCCTCTGGTATATACAATTTTAGTGTTCTAAATGCAGAAAAATCACACATCTTCTTAGTTTTCATTTATCTTGCTTCATCAAGTCAAACTATTTCAAAACCATCAGTCACTGCAATATAGAAATGTCTGAATTCTAGGTCAAATATTACTTTTGGTGAAATAAAAATAGTATTTCAGAGGTAAGCCAGGAAGGTGTTGACAGAGATAGAAGCAGTTTTGTTTGAAATAAAATGGAGCAGTCCACCTATTCCAGGACTCCTATACTACAAAAAGATCATCACCCTCAGTTCCATGTGCACATTATCAACTCTTTCAGAGATTACTGTGGTACAGTAAAATTCTTCATTAATTTTCTCAGAATCTTTAAGGAAATGCCCAAATTTAAGACTATCAGAAGTACTTTCTCTTGACCATTACTTTCTTCATCTATTGCAATATTGATAAAATAATACATCTGTCACTCTGGAAGATGGTATACTCGAGAAAAAAAGACAGAAAAGCATGTAACTTAGAGTTTAACATCTGCTAACATAGTTTGACACATGAAGGGGTCAGATGATACAGAACTAAGAATGAAAAAATCACCAGGTGACATAGAACTAGGACATTACTTGCCCAAATCACACATTACATATATTATCACTGTAAGGACCAACTAGAATGCTGTTTTTAGACATGTTTCATAGTTGTGACAGAAAACAATAAGTAGAAGTTAAGGGGGAAGAATTCCTATGTTGAATGACAATAATTTATTCTTGATGACCAAGTAACGGGACATTATACTGAGGAAAGCAAAGACTGCTGCTCAGACGACTAAATCATGAAAAATTTTCTCTTTCATTTTAACCACTTATATAAAATCTACTGCCACATACCATAATGAAATGAGCTTTTATGCAGCTATTTCTGAACACTGGCTAGAAAAATGTGAAGTATCAGCTTAAACTCTTTTCCTCGGCCAAAACAATCCCAAGGGAAAAATTACTAAGAAATATAGCCCTCCCCCAATGGCTTACACAGTAGGCATGCAAAACATTTACTCAAAAGGAACCAGCAGAAATGCTCCTGTTTCTAGTTATTTCTCAGGGGAGAATTTCTACTCCTACTAAATATAATCTGCTTTCCAAGGTAAAACTATTGTTTGCCTGCTTATTAAGCACGTAAGTAATAAACCCTTGTGTACATTGAGGAAGATAGATTTTGACATCATGTGGAAACCAAACCAGCATACTTACATACATACATAGGGTTCACATATTGCATTATATAGATATTGTTTATCTAATATGCCAAAAAGCACACAATTCTTTCCAATACCAGTATACTCTCTGAAACAATAAAAGACACTGACAAAATACACATGTGAGTTAATACACGTGCACTCTGCCAGAGGTCCAGACCATGGATTTTACCTGTTCAGTGTGCATGCTGCATAGCGGGAAGGTTTTTAGTTTTAATGGATTTTTTGAATATTTTGGCTAGTGGAAAATCTTCAGTTAACAGCAGCTCACGGCTTAGGCCTACTACAAGCTGGGAAAAGGTTTTCCTTCCTAATGTAATCAGGATTGACCCAAGCAGGAAAGACTCAAATAAAGAGGACTAAGCAGATGTGAATGCCTTCTGTCATAATTATCACAGAAGTGCTGATCTAGGTGAGCCTCATCTGGCTTCACACTAGCCCAAGAAGGAGACAGCGTTAACACTCTCTGTCACCTGTCTAAAGCTGTAATGTATTCCTGATCACTATGATTACAAAAATAGAGCAAAGCCTGGGTTAGGGCAAGACAGAATCACAGAATACCCTGAGTTAGAAGGGACCGACAAGGACCATTGAAGACCAACTCCTGGCCCTGGGGAACGTGGTACATGGGGAAGGTACAAACCAATAAACCTATAATAAACCTAGGAAAACTGACTCTCATTTCATAACAAAAGCTGCAAGAGAAATAAATAAAGCACAGCTGCAATGTCTCTTTACACCTGTGACAGTTTGCATCCTGAAGTCTCTCCTTTTCCAGAAAGTGTTTTAAAGAATTTTATGGGGGGTAGGGAGCAAGATGAATCCTATTGCTGGAGCCTATCAGTTTCCTAATATCTTAACAGTTAAGATGAAAATCATTATTTGGGACACCAGATTGACCATTTCATTAGCAGGTGTGACTGTTAAAGAAAAGTAGAAGTTATCTGAGGAGGAAGAAATAAAATGCTATAATAAACATCTACATATACTTCATTATGTATAATTCTGTAAAAAACAATGAGTCAAAACCAACTTCAGTCAACAACACTTATTTAGTTCATTCAGAGTCTTAGTTTTAAATAGAGACAGATTAATTAAAATCCTTGGTCAGAATTACTTCTATGCTGGATTTCTTCTTCCAGACTCTTGCATTAAGGATGCCTTTGCATAAGCTAACCTGACACATGCACAAATTCATCAGAAGAACCTTTTCATTCTAGCAAACTAGAATTACAGTTCAGGTTTCCAGCCTGTACAAATCTGCAGTACAGCATATATGACATTTTCTGAGATAATCTCAAGAATTTGACAAATTCTCAGGCAGTCAGCATTTTGAAGACATCAAAAATGTTGTTTTAAACTTATATTCTTTCTAGCTCTTATAATTATACAATGATTGCATGGAAGAGTACTCACAAGAGTAAGGAAAACCTTATTGTTCTGCTTACAAGTTCTGTCTGTACCTCAGCATTTCCAAATATTCTTCAGCAATGAAGATCAGGGAAATGTAATTTATCACTGCATAATGTTGGCTTGTCTCTTTGTCAGTAAGGAACTTAGGACAGTCAGAAAAAAATAAAAACCTGAAGTTGCTTATTTTATTTACTTTTCTTTACAAAATTGGTCTTTTCCTGCTGCAAGTTTGTATGGGAATCTGCCAATTTTAGTGTAATAATACCTCACTATGGTAGTTTTAGATAAGCCAATTATAAGTAATTTTCTTTCAGACTTGTATTTTTATGCAATTTTCAAAATTATTAGTGTATTAGACTCCAAATAATCATATATTCTTAAGCCACAAGAAGATTCTCTGTTACCTTTGGCCTCTGGTCTTTCATCTTCTAACATGACAAGGTGCACAAGTAAATAGATTTCTGAATTCATAAATTCAGAAAGAGACTGCCTGTTAGCAGAAATATTTGTGGGACTATGGTATTTTTTGTGCTTTGCATACAATTTTGTGTTTTATCACACAGAATTAGTATAGAAATAGAACAATATTTTAATAATTTAAATAGGTACACAAAACATCACTTTATTTTTCAATGCCATATCTATCTGCATAGGAAAAATAATGGGGGTATTATTGCAGCACAGGGATAAAGTATCCTTTTCTCCCTTGTGTCATCTATGTAGACCTTAAATGGCCTGAGTAAAAGATATAAGTATTTATAGAGCATCCATTTGACCACATATGGACACAAAAGGGATTTTGGAAATAAAACCCTATTATTTTTTTGAAATATTCTAGTCTGAATTACTAATAAGGTTCAGCTTTGGAAAAAAATAAGTATTAGTAAACCAGAATCACCTTATTCTTGTAAAAACACAACAATGTAGGCACCTTACATTTTTAACTTTTTATCAGCAGACTTATGGCTCTAGAAGAACAACTTAAACACTATTGCTTCGTTTGCTTAGAAATAATATTAATGATTTTGTGGATCAACATGGACTATTTAGTAGCCGGAACAACTCTGAAAAACACCAGCAAGGCACTGTAAATTTGCACCACATCTGCCTTGGTCAGAAAGACTGTGCCCAAGTCTTTTAATAAATCCTGTCCCAAGTGCCACCAGAGAGATTGAAATATGAAAAATCCTAAATACAAACAGCCAACCAGAAAGGATGCCATAAATTGCTTTCTTAAATGCAGAATCGTTTTTCAGTGAGGAAGGAATTTAATGAAGAATAAAGGACAGCCTAGGGGAAAGGGTGCCAAAGAAGATCTTTTAACTCCCAAGGGTAAGAAACAACTCCAGGGATTTGCTAGAACAACTAGGACTCTGAAAGAGTAAGCTTCATTCAGGTAGGTTTTTGTCATATTTGTTCTGTACAGAGCACTGCGTCTCATGTGCTAAGTATAAATTGACTATACATGATAAGTTCTTTGCAAAATTTCTTTGTAGGTGTAGCTTTCTGGCATTCCCAAAACAGGCCCTGGGTAGCCCTGGTATATTTAGGTATCAATATGCCTGATATTTTCAACCTCCTATGACTTTGGAGAAAGACTTTGAGGGCTACTACTCGACTGCTTAGTGCTTCAAAAACAATTTTAAGAATTGCTTCATGTTATTGGAAAGAAGGTTACCATGTTGAACAGTTATCTTCATTTTTTGTTTCTTTATGTGCTTACAGGGACAAAGAGACATAGTATTCTCCTCTAAACCACATATTAATTTCTCAAAAGATGCAGTATATATTTGGCCGCCTCAAATAACATAATTTGAACAGAACTGTTCATGGTAGAAAAAACATAGAGATGCAGTAATGAAACTGGTTTTGAAATAATTTGTGCATCCCCAAATTCACAAGGGAAAAAAACTACTACTGAACATATATTCCTTCATTTGCTTTCTGTCTATAGATGAACTGCCTTTCTGCAGTAGCCTGTCAAATTAATACAATCATGAAAATATTGGCTATTTATAAAATCAAGTAAATACTGCATAAATAGAATCTTTCACATCTGAAAGCAGTATTTTTTCACAATTAGCTACACGCAATTTGAGTAATCGACCACAGTACTAAAACAGTCTCTAAACAGTTATTGTTCAAATGTTTTTGTGAAATGCTGTGGGTTTTTTATTTTAAAAAGAAAAAGAAAAGAAGAAAATGTAAGACAAACAATGTCTCACATATAACCATTTTCTAGAATTAGATTTGCTTTGTTTTAAAAAAAGAAAATGAACATGCCAAAAGTTATCATCATGCTTCTAAAATTATTATTTCATACAGTATCCTAATTTCTGGTAACATGACACAAATACAAGTCAAACATTTCTGAAAGCACAGAGTTGACAGGTAATTTCAAGTCAGCTGTGCACAGGAAACAGATTTTTCCACATTCTTACCTGTTGATGAAAAAGAGCCCTGCAAAGACTATTCTTAGCCATCCAAATCAACACTTGATTCTCTCTCAAAAAAAAATGATAGGACCCAATCTAACTTGTGTCTTAAATTTCAGACACCTCCTAAAATATGTGCAGATTCTTTACACTGTCAAAGAGAGAACTTCATGACTTTGCAGGCTTCCAAGATTGACAAGGTCCAAAAATGCACAACTCTTGTGTTATTAGTCACACATACTAAAATCTTAGATCTTAAGTCAAAATACAGTCTTTGATTGCCATTATAAAGTAAAAACTTGCAAACAAACAAGTGACAAAATAAATATGAGTATATTATATCCACATTCACATCATAATACAAATGGCTGTCCCAAGTATAGATCATAGGTCTTATCAATACCACCCATGTGCTTAAGGAAAAAACGCCAAGGAAGATATCTAGGGGAAAAATCTCACGTGCTTAAGAATTTTGTGCTTGCACTACATTTCAATGTATTCAAAGTATTAATTACAAACTTTACTTTCTTGTATTACATAGAATGCAATTACTCGAAACACTGACTTGTCATTTATGCATTTCATATCACTTAATAGCTCCACAGTTGCTTCCTTTATCACTGCCCACATTTCAAAGTGAGCATTCAGCAAGAAACATGATCCTACATAATGTTTCGGCTGACCTTTAACTGAGCAAGATGCTAACACTAGCTATACTATTAGATACGGGGTTTTTTACTATACAGTAAATGTTTACTTAAAGGCTGCAAACTTTGTATTTCTACTGTTTTCACTACTGCATGAGAAGCAGATCACATGCCAGTTATGGGCATCAACCAGAATGTAAATTGGAAATATATGTTTTTAAATGTAGGGTTTTTTTCAATATCAATAAAAAGTGACATGACTCTTATCACTTTACCTCAGAAGTATTTTTTCTCAATGTTAAGAAAAGTATTCCCAGATAACACACCTTTAATTGTGTTTTACAGAATTACTAATATTTCCTTAGCATGAACAAATCATACAACAAAATGACATTGCCAATTAAATTAAATTAATCGATTTTTTGAAAAAAGAAAAAGCAATGCTACAAACTGCCATCAAACAAAAGTTAAAAAAAAAATCAAATTGTCAAAAATGTTAATTAAAAATAAGTAAGGTAAGAAGCCAGTGGTGGCCAAGTTCTGTGAAACATACTCTGGCAGAATTCATGGTTTGCTCTTCATATTACCCAAAGGTACAGTTTTGCAGCTTATAAAATCTAATTTGACTCTCCTGCACAGTAAGATATCATTCTGGAAACTATTAATGCACACTTCAACTGCTATTTTAAATAAGCTCTTTGATAATTACATTTTAAAGTTTTACTGCTTTCCACAACAAAAAAAACTATTTAAATATTTGGGGGGGTTAAAACAAATTATGCCTCCTACCGTTTCCACTTCATTAGTACTCGAGTCTTCCCCAATGTCAAGTTTATCCTTGAAAAGTCCTTTTTACTTAAACACTTCTTTTTCATGTGTTTTTCTGTACCGGTACCTACAGTGGCATCAACTAGCAACAATGGGTCACACATAATTACAGCTCCTTTATATTATTTCCTTCACTTCGATAGCATTCAGAAATGAAAGCATTGTGAATAGAAGGTGTCCTGCCAAACAACATTGGAAGTTTAAATGAACATTGTCTATTAGTACTAAGCCATAAGTAAAAAATTAACTTTGGAAAAGCCCAAAGTTATGATTTTGTACAAATGACTATTTAAAGCACATGAGAATAAAGCAAGTCTTAGCAATGGAAATACAAAAGTACAGAAAAGAATCCAAGAAAACATCAAATAAGACAAGCAGAAATCTCTTACTGGTTCTTTCAGGCCTTTGAACAATCCTAGTCTTCTTACTCTGAATTCCACTTTCGTGAAGTGCCTTAAACCAGTCTCTCAATCTGTTTGCAACTTCCCTGAATTCCAAGTCACTGCATACTGAAAAACAAAATGCAGAGCTGGTTTAATGTTATTCTTCAAGGCGCAAAAGAGAACTTCAAAAATTATACTAAAAAAAAAGGGGCGGGAACCCCACAAAAATCAAACCATACAAAATAATACAAACATGTACATTCCACAGATATATTAATTAATAAATTCAGTTGCTTTTCCTAGGTATGCCCTCAAAACCTGATTCAGGTTCTCAGAAATAAAGGACTGATGTATAAAGGAATTATGAAATTATATATACCCAGAACTTAAAAACTTCCTTTACAAACAACCATGAACAGTTCTAGCACAGATATTTTCACATCTTACTGTAGATGAGACTGTCAGACACCCATGACAGTCTTCTGGCATTTCATTTCCACATTCATTAAGGTAATACTAATGAAAGCTCTACAGGTTGGAGATGTAATTTAGGCAGATAATTCAGGAACACCCAACTTGCTTTCCCCTGTGCTGAAGCAGGACAAGAAGAAATAGGGTTGACAGCAAAAGTGCTCAAAGAGTGTGCTGGATGCTTATTTGATTCAATTTTGTTTCATAAGCCAAATACATGAGCACCTAATTGCAAACTGGCAACTGTACAGCTGCTTGGTAATGGATATCCCTCATATCTAATATCCCTCCTAGAACTCCATTTTCTCCTGTGCTTGAGAAAAACTAGCAGAAGAGAAATAATCGTATCTGGGAGACCACAAGAGCAGAAACACTGAATGTATCCCTCCCAAGGTAACAAAATACCTTCCACTGTCATTAACAACTATCACTTCCAGTAACTTGACTAAAGTTGAAGCTGAAGAGTTCATACTTAAGTTGGTAGAGCTTCACAGTGACACTCTTGAAAACAGATTTCCAGTTCAGCTTACTTTTCCTTTATTATGTAGCAATCCAATTTATTTGGTGACACAGCCTTCAGCACTTCATTAAACTGAACAACACTGTGAAACACCTGCTTGTATTTTAGAGTAAGACTGAAACATGTTATCCTGTCAACAACTATCAATGGCTGTACAACTGCAAGCATCTAAGCATTTGATTATTTGCTGAAGTCTCTCTTGACACTTTGATTCTATCCATGAAAGACTTAGGTGCAATCTATATTTGCATATACTGTGAACTGAAATTTTTATAAAACTTGTATTTGTGCTTTTCTCGTGTAATGGAAAAATTTCTGATAATCTGAGAAAAAACTTGTGGGATTTGTTTGCCACAACGATGCCTTCTTTTACCAGCCCTTGTAATCAGATGACAGGTCAGCTAATAACTTGGGACACACTAGTCCTCTTTAATTCCCCCTCCTTGTGCTGGGGCAGGCTCCTGGCAGGATGTGCAGACCCATGGAGAGAGAAGTCCATGTTGGAGCAGGTTTCCTGGACTTGTGACCTGTGGGTACCCACGCTGGAGCAGCCTGTGCCTGAAGGACATCACACCATGGAAGAACGGCCCACTTTGCAGCAGTTTGTGGAGAGCTTTGTGCAGAGCTGTTGCCTGTGGGATGAACTCATGTTGGAGAAGTTTGTGGAGGGCTCTATCCCGTGGGAGGGACCCCACACTGGAGCAGAGGAAAGAGGCAGAAACAACCTGTGATGAACTGACCACAAAATCCTACTCCACTGGATAATAATGCAGTCACTGTAAGAAGTAGGTGTGGGGCAGGATGTGGCAGGCTTTCTGTTCCTATCCCCAGCCCTGTCTCAGGTACACAATTACTGTTTCACAGAAGTAACTGGCACTGGCACTGCTTCTGGTCCACTACCTTACATTCCCCTTGCATGGGAATAGCAGAAACTTCTGCACAGAAACTGAGGGATGGGCTATGTGATGAGCTAGGATCCTACTCGCAGTGCAGCCTGCTGCCACCACCTGCAGCCTTCTTTCACCCCTGCCTTGAACTGAGCTGAGTACAGCAGTTGACTGATCAGAGCACAATGGTGTGACACTGTGCATCAGCCTAGGGTAAGGTTATTTACTTGATAAAACACCGTGCAGTTTCAGTGAACCAGACAACAGGTAATAAAAAAGTCATGTCTGAAATGATTTGGAAATTATTCTCTGCTCTAACTTTAAAAGGTAGGAAGCATCTAACTTTCATATCGGAAAAGAAAGAATAGACAATAAATGAAAATATACAAAGTTCAGATAATTTAACAGTTATAAAATAACAGATGTGATAAATATGTTACTGCCTTATTTAAGAAGCAGCACTGACCACAAGAAATCTATTTCCTTTTTGTTCATAGGTTTTTAGTTAGTAAATAAATTTATGAAAAAAATACATACTTACAGGATAGTCAGCAATTACTTCATTGTACCCAAGTCACTAAAGGACAGGCAATTTTTTGGTAACAAGAGATAATTCTGCCCACAGAAAATACGAGTATAGACTAAATGCTCACACATTTAGTGCAGAAAAAAAAGAATTCCACATATACAGAAGTAATGCTAAAAAGTCCAATGATTTCTGCCACATATATCACTGGCCATGAATACATATGACTATAATTTCTGGAAGATAACAGATTTTTTTTTGATAATTCAAAGAATAAAAAATGATGATGCTTAAATATTAACTTTGTTTATCAGCTCTTTGAGCACTTCTATATCAAATTAGTACAGAGGTTCCATATTACTTCTTAAAATAATATGGAATTTTCCCTTCCTTTTTGTTAAGTAATAAAGTTGTTCTTCTATACCGTGGTCAAAATGACTAAGGCAATACATGTACATTCTGAATAAACTGAGGGCCTCAGACTAGCAAAAGAGTCTCATTTAAAGCTCCATCTATCAAGTCAGCCATGCGTACACAGAAAAACTGAAGTCTTACGAGTTATTAAAAAGTTATAAAATCCTTTCTAACAACTTCCACACATTAAAATATGACTTTAAATATTGAGTAACTTCAACTAAGCCATTTTTTTCTTCTAAAAGCACTTATTACACTTCAGATTTTTGTTCCTGTTTTGACATGTAAAAAGAAGTGAAATAGCCTTTAAAATAGTAAAATAAACTATTTAATCTCCTCTCACACAGAACGATTTCAGTAAGCTTTGTTCAACTTCTCAAGAACATTCAGAAAAACATGTAAAAGACTCCTGTCTAAAAAGCAGCTTTCAGAAAGTTCTAAGAAGCAGAGAACAGTATCCAGACACTAATCACAGTTACAAACACAACTGCTATTCAGAAAAGCTGGGCTGCAGAACATAACTAAGTTATGCTTAAGTAAAAGACTTTAAGGCACAAAAAACCAGCAGGTATATTAACTGATTATGTATACATTTGGCTTTGTTTCAATCATGTCTCAGTACAGTACCTGCTTCAGCACTCCATCATAACTCACATGGATTTATGTGAATAAACTTCATATTCTGTACCAGAGATGATCAACCCAACAATCCATTCACTAGGATGCCATTTACCATTAGAAACATGCTTGCTCAGGGTTATGCTGTATGATGAAAAATTATATTAATTAATGGGTTGATGCATTCTAGAATATGTTTCGGAAATTTTCACTCCAGTGATGAACTATGTGGTGCTGAAATTATTGTATGAATTGGTCTGTACTGATTTAACACAGGTCAAGATGAGGTAATTCAGATCTATTCAGACTATTATTTCACCTGATAGATTGGGAGATGAATCTTTAATGGTGAAACTGAGACAGTAAAGGTTGTAGAAGGTTAGACAGTAATCAAAAAAGACATATTAAATCATATGAATGCATTCAGGAATCTGCTAAGAAGT
The DNA here is from genome assembly GCA_013396755.1 of Sclerurus mexicanus. Classification (NCBI taxonomy): domain Eukaryota; kingdom Metazoa; phylum Chordata; class Aves; order Passeriformes; family Furnariidae; genus Sclerurus; species Sclerurus mexicanus. The sequence continues at coordinate 1,158,615 of VWZF01001128.1, forward strand.
ACTTTTGTTTCTGTATAATGCCAATGCACAGCAATCCTGCTATTACAATCAATTCTAGTAGCCACTAGGAAAATTAGTATAGGGTAGTATGAAGTCAGTAGCTCAAAGATTACTGGAGTCTCCTGTCATTTCAAGCAATCAGTCTGTTTTCTAAAATCAACATTTATGGCTATGCAAAAATTGAAGGCATGTGGAAATTTACAGGGACTAATCAAGAAATATCTTTATGATAAATATTATTTAAATGTTAGGTGGAATCAACTGTTCAATCTGTTTTTACATACAGTAAATGTTATGATTTGTGTTGGCATTTGAATATAATTTACTGATTGAAAGTAAAATATTTGAAAATTCTGTATCAGTCTGAGTTCTTTTAGTGCCTTTCAACTCAAGCTAATTAATGAACTAAAAATAGTGTTACTGAAAGCTGTAAACATGCAGAACATATTTTAGGACTATCATAATGGATTGAACTCCCTAACATATTTAAATCTGTCTTAGCTTCCTGGCATAACAGAAAGTTATTTTATCAGTGTTTACTTTCTATGTAAACACACAGACATATATAAAATTATCTGTAGATTAATAAGTGTTGAATGGACATTGACATAAGCACACTGAAGCACTGTTGTATCGAGGAGTGGCTTTCGCTGAGTGAAGAGTCAAAACAGTGATTTAGAAAAAAAAAAAAAGAAGCAGTAAGCACACTCCACACTTTGCAGCACCATTTACAATAGTACATGGGATGGCAAGGTTGTAGACAGAACCTGTGTCTCTGTTTACTTCGCAAAGAGATACTTTCAGCTGCTTTTTCAGCAGCAGATCTCAGTTCAATATTCTATTCTAAGAGCAGAAGGGCTGAAAATTGGGAAGGAAGCTATATAAACCTAAAGAAATTATTAGCTCAAAGCAGTAACTTAAGTGTAAAACTCAGCCATTGATATCTTCTTTTGCGACCCACTGACAGAAATATTTGTGAAGTTTTCAGTAACCTAACATAATATGATGCTTCCATTCCTGAATCCACTACAGTCCACTTTGCCTGAAAATTGTGATTTACTGACACTATGACCAGTGGGATTAAGAAAAAGATAGAGGCTTTGTTTCAGGGTGAGGTATGAAGCACCCCGCCCTACCAGAAGGCACACTTCCAAGATGCAATGTGGTACTCCACTATCACACGTGTGGTTGTGCTTGTCACACAACTCCATCCCGTGTTTGAAGATATACAGCCCCTACAACCAGAACTGCAGATCACCCCCAGCACATACAATCACATTCAGTGCCTAGGTTTATGAATTTAGCCCTCAGGAACTAATTGCTTGAACTGAAAATTGATGGCTCCAGAAAAAGGCCTAGTACCCATTTGGCTAACTCTAAATGTCTCAAAATTGTATGCAAGTGACTTTACAGTTCTTGCAATATAGGGCACCAGTTCTAGGTCTGCATTATCTGTCACAAATGGGAAGAGTAACATGTAGCAAAAAGAAACATGGTAGCGAAATCCAATAAAATAGGCAGAATGACAAAAATCCCTTCAAATCTGTAGCTAAGGATGGGACAGTAATTTCAATCACCTTTTTACTGTTCGGTATGTACAGTTAGAACAGGTTTGGTTTGAGTTTTTTTTTTTTTTTTTAAAAAGGCTGCAACCTGAAAATTTTCATATGTATATTTCTATTTTTATAAGCTGATGTTTATTAGCCATCTGTTACCTCTAGGCCAGTGATTTTGGGATGATACCTTGAAAGTAATAAATAAAAGCATTCTGATTTCCTTACTATTTAACTAAACATAATGAATTTTCTACTTCACTTAGCCTATGTTATGAGATAATTAATACAAATGCTGCAGATACCATATCAGGGAACTGCAGCTGCTTATTCTTACTGCCTCAAATTAATGTTCCATACAGACATTCTGCTCATGATTAATGTTTCATAAAATTCAAAATTATTTCAATTAAATTACATTTTCATAAAATAAATCTGATCTTTTTGTGTCCTCACAGTTTTTAAGACTTAACATTTAAATATAATGATGATCTCTGAGTGCAGGAAAAATAGTAGTAGCTCCAACATACAGAATTTATGTGTCAAGATACCACCTTCAACTTAAAATATATGAAATTAAAAAAAAAACAACATTGCAATTAAATAAGACAATACTAATGCTTTAGTCTGTCAGAGGTCTCATAGACATATTGTGGAATTTGCTAATTTATTTCCTGGAGGATAGTCAATATATATACGGCTTTCTTTGCTAACTGCTGCTAACATTTAGTGTTGGTTATTGTTTCTCATCATGCTCTGTTATTCCAAACTATTAATTTCTGAGAAGGAAAATGATGTTATTAATCTGTAAAATGCATAGTTATGAAGATAGTCAGTAAAAAAAACAAATAGCAAAGAGACGCTCCACCATAATATGCTATAATTCAAGATTTTTTCATTTTCAAGTATTTCTATACATTCAGTTGAATCCAGTGTTTCACATAATAGAAGATATGGAAAGCATCAAATAGGGACAGATCAGCAATCTTCTTAGTAGTGAAAGCTTTCCACACAATCATATCTCAAAGGTGCCATAGTCTTCCAAATTCAGTTTTAAGGATTCCTGAAAGCACTACACGACTGTGTTACAAAGTCTGTTACATTTTCTTCCCTTCAAGGTCATGACTGACAGAGTCCTGCAAAGACTTCTTGCACTTGACATACAACCCTTTGAATCATAGTAGACAAAGATAAAAAGATCACTGAACTATGCTCTTTACAAAGAAAACTTAAAAATAAGTATGTATTATTTCACTATTTTAAAATATTTTCTGAAATCAGAAATATTCTGTACTGACAAGAGACTTTAGAAGTCCACCATATCAGGTAACTGTGCAAAGAACTTGGAAGGCACTGAAAGACCTTTCTTTCCATTGTGAGAGAAAATTATCATTGTGCCTCAATGTGACTGTCTACTGGTTTACACCTTTTCTCTGGCAGGGAAGAGCAGCAGAATTGAACACTCTGTTGAACAATCACTGATTAATATAAATTGACTACACTTCGTTCTGCAAATGTCTGGCATAAAGGAATTTTACATCATATTGGATCCCAGTTAAGTTCAACAGATCCAACGCTGCATTGCAGCAACTTACCTCTTTTTGTATTTAGGTTGTGATCTGATGCTTTAAACCACTTTGTACTTACCCTAACCATTTGCTTGTGTGCTCTTCTTGAATGTTCAATCACTAACATTGCTCTTAATCACTTAATTGTTAATTAAAGAGCACAGTTGCCTGTAGACGTTCCAGTGAAGACCAAGAGGGTAGAATCAGGCCAATTATTTGTGTTTACCCTAAAGTGAGGCCAACAAGCTCTTTCTCCACTACTGAAGAAACCTATGACAGTTAATCCATTATATAGCAATGTAACAGCAGGACCCAAATCCCCTGGCGCAGGAATCACATGCAGCGGGATGCAAACTCCACTACAGCACCACCTCAATGAAATCAGAATGCTAGTTAAGGAAATGTAATCTGCAGCTGTGTCTCCACACACTCACTAATCAAAAGTAGTAGAAAAATGCAGAAAGTAATGAGTTTAAAAAGATATGATTAGGCTACAAATATCCCAAACGTTTACAAATGCATATATGAAATATAATAGCAAAGTGCAATTATGTTTTGGTAGTCTGTGCACTGAACACTTCAGGAATGTCTTATGTAGATCAGGAAATGTTTACGAGTTGTATATGAATATTCATAGAGACAGGAATTTATTTAGCAACGATAATTTTTAATGTGGTTATTTCTTATACGTCTTTTAAATCCAAAAATCCTGTATTATCAACAGTGATCCTACTGAATTACTATTTATGGAGAGGAAGAGGAAACATGTTCAAAGTGCTGTTTTATAAATAAGTAATAAGGATGCACTGGTGAGGCATGTGTATGTGTGAAAATGTTAGAGGGTACAGTGTCCAACAGAACACCATTTATTTGTAAGTTGAAGGACTATAAATCTGTTGCTTTTTTACTCATACAGTTTGCAGTAAGAAGTCCATGGAGAAAACTATTCCCAGAAGAGCAGATGAAAGGAGAACACTTACTTTATCTCAGCAGAGAATCCAGCAGTGAACTAACAGTGTGGATAACCAAGGATAAAATCAAGGAGCAAAGCAATGAGATACATTATTTGAAGTGGGAATATACCCTTATGTCCCTACTGTATTCCCTCACCCTCAAATCTGTGGCCCAGAAATGGAGACCATGTCACGTTTACTATAAGAAGAAACATGCAAGTCATGACAGGTTTCAGGAAATGCTTCTTTTCCAGCAGTAGTCTTTCTGTACGAGACTGCTGTCTACGTGCATGCAGTCTATCTGCACGGCTACGTTGTGAGTACAGAAGTTTTTGAAAGGAACTGCTTACAGCAGGCACAAATCAGCACCATATGTACACAGAACAGAAAAAAGCTACCCTAAAATCCTCACCATATTGAAATCAGTAATAAATTCTTGCTGATTTCAGTACTGCCAGATTTTCATCCCACTTTGGTGTTGTCTACACCAGCTACTTGGTTCTTTGAAGAGGAAGGGAATGCTAACACCGATCAACACAGTGATGGTTGTTTTAACAATTTTGTTGACATTCTTCACAATGAAAAATTACATTTCGTAAGTTTTACAGTCTATTAAAGAAAAACATAACCTTTATGTTTAAAGAAATGTGACACTTTTGAAAAAATCTATTCAAGAAAATGTATTGTATTTTAGACAAAATCTATATAATTAAAATGTACATAGTTTTTCCATATGGTGATTAAGAATCTGTCAAGACAAAAAGAGTATGGGCAATTAGAGATGCCAGGCAGTAATCTATTCAGTTATAGTTTTTCTTATATAATCATAAGCCATGAAAGGTATTTGAACTGTGCTGATTATCAGCACCATTGCCTACAGCTGAAAAGAACTGCCAAATGTCATCAACTGTGAACCTCTTCACCACCGCATCTGAGACTTCAAAACTATTGGCCCTAATAATGGTATCACTGTTCTGGACTGTTCGCAAAATCTGTGAAAGTGTTTAAACTGTCGGTGACATCAGCAAGAGCCTGAAAAGAATGCACCAGCAGCTGAAATTTGAAAGCAAAAAACAGAACCAATATTTTAGTTCTTTTAAAAAATAATCAAACACCTACTGATAACGGTTTCGAAGACATCCTAGTAAGAGCAGTAAGAAATATTTATAATGTGAAATTATGTCTACTTTTTACATAGATTCTTCTGTTCTCTCAAAAGACTCAAAAGACTTTTAACATAATTTTACTAGCTGTTATTCATTTTGTTATTGTTCATTTTTGTTATTTTACATATTTCTCTTCTGCCTTTTTTGGGCCGTGTTCTTAGAAGTATTTTTTATTTTTGAAAACACATCATTAACCACAGAGAAACATGCAGAAATACATCACAGTGAGATCTGAATTTCAGTGGTCACACAAAAGTGGGAAGGTTCCTCATTCCTTCAACAGTGATCACCATTAATAGCAACATGCTGCTAGAGAATCCTGCAAGACTATTATATTCTACAGGGACAGCTGCATCACTGGGCTATTCAGGTAGCTTTTAAAGATATAGGCTCTGACAGTCACACATGAGCCCACTGCGATCAAAACCCCACATTTTGCTGTTGCTGCACTGAGTTCAGAATGACGCTGCTTTCCTGTCCGCATGGCTAATTGCCTCACTTTCAAGATGTTGACATTGCTCCTCAATGACTTGCAGACCACAGCAGATTCTGGTTTAGCAAGGTGAAGCTGAGGCACAGCAAATGTGTGCAGAGATTACTGGATTCAATAGCAGGTACCATCACCAAAAAAACTAACTTGCAGAGTATCAGGTCCAAGTTTAAGAGTTTCTCCGTGGCTTTATTGGATAAAACAAACAGAACTTCTGGTTCTGTTTAGTGGCGGTTCTGTCACTGATTTCAGTAACACCAGTTTCCCCTTCAATAAATATGGAAAGCCCTAATTGCTATTGCACAAATCTCACTCTTTCTCTAGGTTTCACAGTCATAATTTGAAGGCTATAGTGTGCCTATTGCTTAAATACCTGAATGCACTTGGCATTTCATACAGTTGCTGCTGTCTGCATATGTTAATTAACAGACATCATCAGCACATGTTTCTACTTTAAAAGCCAAGACTGCTTTTATTTTTTAATATGTGATTGACTTACAGAGAAAAACACTGGTTTAGCCTCATTTTATATTGAATTCTTGTTTTAGTAACAAGTTGCTAGGGCTGCTCATGGATTAGCAAGAGCTGATAACTATGACGAAGAATAAATATAATCCAACAACACACTGTACACAACACAGAGTAACCCTGTTAAAACTTGACTCCAGGCTGAGTACAGGGGGACAGTCACCTCTGTTGACCAGCTGGTTGTGCTGTCTCACACCAAGCTGCTGCCCACCAGCACCTCCAGATCCCTCTCTGCAGGGCTGCTCTCCAGCCACTCCTCTCCCAATTCAGACTTGTGCCCAGAGTTACTTAGAAATACTGCTTCTTTCAGTATGAGTAAACATGAGGGGGGCTCTGTCCAAATACCAATGTACATCACCTCATGCAGTGAACTCAAAACCATGCCTGCTGCCACCATGACATTGCTGTATAAAATACCTGATGTAAACAAAGAGCTTACCAAAATAAAATAAATGAGTACTGAATGTCTAGTCACTGCTTTAAGTCCAAAAACGCCTGAGAGTTAGGTAAGTATCTTAGAAGGAATTAATAAACAAGGAAACAGAAACCCTGACATTTTCAAAAGACACTGACATCAATCACCTGTGAAGATGCAGGCAACAGCTCCTCTGATTATTCAGTCACTCAACAGTGATGATAATTAGACAAAACTTCCTGAGGATATAGGCAGTGATAATGTCCCAAAGGGGAGCAATTTACTCAAACTGTTCAAAAATCTTTCTGAAAGGTAGTCAACTAGGTACATCACGTATCTAGATTTCATTTCTTTCTCATTTACTACACACATGAAACCCCCAAAACAAACACAAGAACAAAAAACACACCACAAAAAACCCAAACAAAAAACCACCCCCAACAAAAACCAGATCACCTATTCAGCAGAAGATAGAAACATAAATATATATATAATTCAATCTAGACATAAAGAAACAGTGGCCTCCTCTCCTCTCTTCTACCTAGACAAGGCAGAGAAGCACCTGCCCAGTGGGCACAAAACTGTGGACAAAACTCCCAAGCCTAAGGCATAAGAAAGAATCATCATCTCCTTGCTATTCACATTTTCTTTTTTTACCTATCTTCCCCTTCTAGGCTTTCTTTCTTTGGTCCATCACATTTTGAAGTGTCAAGAGTAATGAGCCACACATTATTTGTATTTTCTTGTACAACACATAATCCAGGTGTCCCATTTAATCACTTTGGTATTGAAAAGTTTTCTGTGGAAAGAGGTATTTGCCATTCAGCACATATTTCTGTAACAGAATACCTTTCACCATTATCATATTGTTAACTGAGTGATCTTTTTTTTCTAGACCAAAATAATATGTATTCTTCTTTTTAAAAATACTAAAATGTAAAGCATTTTTACAGAAAGGTAAGATGCTGAACATTTTAATCTAAATTAATTAATTGACATTTAGGCTTGCTACAAAGAAAACAAATACAGTTATGTGTCATTTTCGAGTCCACATATAACTTTTTTCTCCTATAGTATTAAAAGAAGCAAGGAAATAGTCTTCAGGAAAATGTCCTTTTCTGTATGGCCTGATATTTCATGGGTTAATCAAATTCAAAGTTTAAAAAAATTAAATGCAATCTAACACTGAGACACAGCGAAAAATAGGACATCTATAAAGATCACAATAGGCAGATACACTTTGTATTCACAGTTACTGGTTGGCTTTCACTGCAAAAGGAATTTTTCATTGTTCAGAATAACACTGATGAACATTTCTAATGCTTGATAAGGATTTTATATTCATTTTTTATTTTATGTAACATAATGATCCATGTCCATGTGATACACTGGAACAAACTGCTCAACAATACAGGAAAAGAGTTCCCATACTTCAATTTTTTAGAATGCTGTTCTTTACATACCCCAGAACTCTGGAAATAAAAAGGAATTTCAGACTATATCAGAACAAGAGCAGAAGCTCTGACCAGACCATTTCATGTTCATCTCTCCCAGAAGGGTATGCAAGTCTTAGGCCCTTTAGCTGCAAGCCTCTGGGATACACCAGACTCTCTGTATATGCAGTGCAGGTGATCTGCTCACATGGACTGGCTATCTGCCTAGTGCTTAAATGCAGGCCAACACCATCAATCTCTTTGCAAATGGCTTCTTAATGGATATATGCATTTCTATTTCCATTACGGAGGTCCTAAACAGCAAAAGGGACAGCCTTCCAGTCTGAAGAAATCTTGCTTAGAGGCATAGCAATAGAAAAAAGAAATTGTGCAATTATTTGATGACCTCTACAGGAATGAAATTCGGTATAATGTTATCCCTATGCTGTATATAATCAACCTGCTTCTACGTATAAATATATAGCTAGGAATTTAAAAATTACTTCCAAGGCTCCTCGTGTCCTTTGTTCAAATGTCAAGAATAAATCATTAGCTTATTAAAAAGCTTATGTCAGATTAAATTGAATGTTACATCACTGTGCCTGAAGCCGATGGAAAGCAAAGGCTGTTTTGCAGCCTTTATGATCTGCAAGACTTTTTATGAGCTCACGTTCTGGAAAATATGTTAAGTTTCTAGACTATTACTACTAATTTTACTTTTCTGTCTATCTTTTGCATGACTATGTTACCCTCCAAAATAAATCACAGGGCTCAATTTCACCAAATATTTTCAATGTTCTAGGTGCTTCATATATATATATATATATATATGTATATACACATATGAAGCATCATAGACTTTGGCATTGTGTGTGCATATAAGCAAACAGTATATTTTTAAAACATTTTTCTCAAATGTTTCTCTGATATAAGCTAACTGTAAATTGTATGGAGTTTTCTAGGAAATTTATAGATTTACATCACCGCTTTAAAATTACAAAGAATTTTTTGTGATAAATATATTTTGGGTTAAAAATCTCACTTTCATGGGCAGGGGTGTTGGACAAGATGACCTCCAGAAGTCACTGCCAGTCTCAACCATTCTGCAAGTCTGTGATTCTATAATATTGGTATGCAGCCTGATGAAATTTTGATAGCAAAAGTATTTTACTGATAATTTCAAACATCTCAAAGATCAGCTCAAGTGACGGTATAGTTTAATTCTTTATTTACTGCATCTTTGTTCATATCTTCTGTGTTAGTTGCACAGGTTATTTTGAAGAAAAAAGGTATTCCTGTCTCCTTGCTCTTTTTACACTAAGTGAAGTTTTCCACCTCACCACTCCATGCTCCCAAGCTTATTTCTGTACTTGTTTCTGGTTTAGAAAAGAGAAATATAGCAAATCAGAAGCCTGATGCCCTGGTCATATCAAAGTCTGTTGTTACAAGACAAAACTGCTTCCAAACCTCTCTCCTAATACATTGGAGAAATATGGAAATAGCTTAAAATTTTAAAAAAAAAGTTTATGACACTGGCTATACTTATTACAAATCTTTATGTAAAAGACTGAAGTAACTTTAACTAGTACCAACAAACCAAAAGAGAATATAAAACAATTTCATATAAATGAGTAACTTAATGTTTATGATCCACTCTAACTCTTCAGCTGTAACTTACACAGACTAATACCTTAGGCCTAACCACTTGCAGAGGGAAGTGTTCTATAGTATGTGCAAAATAGTACAAAGTAGCCTACAGAAAGGACAAAGAAAGGAGTAATATATAGTTCTTCAACGTAAGAAAATTAGGATGTTGTTCGGTAAGGGCATATACTTCGGCTAGAAAGCTGAATTACTGTATTTACTCAATATTGAGTGCTAAGTGCTTGCCAATGCTGAGAACCTGTTTCAACAAGAAAAAGAAATCAATCCCATAGCATCACTCATTCATGTCAATGAACTTTTAAGAAGCCCCCATGCTATACGTTAAGAACATAAAGACAGCCAGTGGAACAGGTTAAAGTGACCACTCCATCTTACATGACAAGATTCATGCTGCCCTCAAATGAACACTACACAGGTGATGCTCTAACAAGTCCAGGCTGGTAATCCTCACGGTCAGGGAGAGCTCTCACTAACAACTAAATGACTATGGGCATGAACTATGGACATGGTAAATCAATGCTTGTATTTCAAAATCTACCTTTAATCCTAGAGAACGAAATTCTACAGATGTCAAGAAATAAACACAAATGCACAATAACCTTGTGAATAACTGAATTATCTTCAGCTTTCTTTTTCTAAGTAGTGAACTGTCACAGATGCTCATCTCTGACAACTGCCTGCATCCTTTAGCCCTGACACACTTTATACTGTTGGCTATTTTCAGCTTTTGACTCAGAAAAAAGTAATTTTAACTATCAGTAGTCTTTAGAGCTGGTGGACAACGCTTCCTAAATTATTCCAATCTGGAGTAATTTTCAACTTGCCTTCCTGTATCCAACTGACTTGGACATACATGCACAAACTGTTTTTTTCTCTTTGATAGATTCCAACAGGGTGAAACACAAAACAGAATGACTACTACTAATTTCTTCGGGTTTTTTTTTGGTTTTCTTCTTCTCTGAGCTGCAGCAGTACTCTGTTTACTTTGTTAAGACTATGTGTTCTTTTTGTATTCCTCTTCCAAAGCTAAACTTTTTGAAGAAGGTAACTAAATAATACCAGCATATTAGCGGCCTCTGCCTTAGAGGAATCTTTTAATCCTCTTAAACTGTGTATACAGAAATACGACAGAGGGTGATCAACTTCAAATACTGACATTAAAAGAAAACTAGACCCAAAAAATCAGATTCCTATGAGACATAGTAAACTGTGTTATAAATCTGCTTAAAACTTTCATCTACACTTTAACGCAGAAGACAGTTCTGCTGAAGAGACCAAATAGAACAAAATCATTTTAAGTTACTTAGTTTCCTCCAAAGATGGCTTTATGACTCACTTTTTAAATGTTTCATGCTCCACTACTATTCTCAGGAATCCATAAGAAACCTCTGTTTAAAGAGGATAAATAGTGTAAATAGTTTTGACAGGAATTATTATTAAAGCTCTATCAGTCCAGTATTTCTTATGACTTGACTTGTGCTCTTAGCAGAGATTTGTTTGATTTTCTTCCTACAAAAAAAATTATTTCAGTACTAGCAAATCACAATAGAAATCTGTTTTTCAAAGCCATTTAATTTTAGGGTTTGTTATGTTTTAAAGCTGAATGCTTTTCATTTAGCATTCAGACTATTACAAAGGTGCCACTATGCTAATGAGCCAAAGCTTACAATTTGACACAACTGAACAACTGCTGATGCCTCCACGCAAGGTGGCTCTAGCACTTGATCTTGCAATATCAGCAGGAACAACACTTAAAACAGATGCCACAGCTAATTTCATGGATCATGGTGCCTTCAGGGAAGAAGTTGGGTTTTTCATTTTCCATGAATACTTTAATGTTTTATTTAGAGGATTTCCGACATCTAAAGTAGTCTGCATCTGGGCCTTAAAATTAAGATCTCAAGGAAAAATAAAATTAATATTGTATTTCATGATGCAGATAGAAAGCAACACAGTTGGGTAGTTATGACAACTTAAGGCACATAGGATTTATTTAATAATCTTATTAATATGTTTTCATAATGCTGATTCTTCAAGAATACAAAAAAAAATCTTCTTATTACAAATATAAAATCTGCTTTCTTAGGAGTGAAAACACTGCAGATATAAAATGTATCACCTGAAAAAGATGTAGATCCTGCTGACACTACTGCATATTTGTTTAAATTTTCTTACCAAGGCTCTGAGCAAGATATAGTAACCCACATGAAGACTCAAAGCTAGCAAGACTTGGAAAATGACAATTTTGCAGAGAAAGTAAGGATGGGGGTTTTTTTTAAGCAAGAGGAAGATGCATTTTCAAAGACGCTCAGAAGTATGTAATGATGGTCCTGAAGAGGAGGTATACTGTAAAATCTCTTTTTAGCATTGTATTATCATTCCAAACTTTTAGAAATTATCACAGCTCGAAATGTGTAGCATAATCATATGATGTGAACACGACCTAGGTGTCATCATACTTTCAATGCACAGACAGACATTTTCAGAGCACCAGTGAATACAAACTAGCCACACTAAACAGTTCCGGCAGTGCCTCAAAACGTTACACCATCCAAGAGAACAATGGTTCTCAATTGTAAAAGAGCGTTCAAATATTTATGCAAAAAAAGTAAAACTGAAACAGTATTGTTCTTTTGTCTGTATGCTCAGGAGAGGTGAAAAAGTCTTTTTTTTTTGGAGAAAACTTGTACTTTTATGTGTAAGAACTGATTATAGTTTAATTATTGAGGGAAAGAGGACATTGCATAACAAAGAAAGGACATGATGATACCAAGCAAAATTCTTTCCTTGCATAGTAAGTTATTGGAATATCTGCTTAAAGTTGGCTCAAGTAGAAATTAGTTACCAAGACAGAGGTCAGCTTCAAAGAATAAATGAGATCCAACAAGCATGTTAAAAGAATTCAGAAAGGGCCACCATACCACCAGAATATTGACTCTGTAATTAGCACATTTTATGTGTGTCAATTTCAGTGTACCAACTATAGAAACACTAGCAATAGCTGCCACACCCAGACTTTTTAATTCCTGTCTTCTAAAGGACTTTGACATTTTCAACAAAATATCAAAATTCTAGCAGCTATTAGAACAGTCACTTCAGAAAAGTGACACTGCAGCTATTTAACAGGGAGACAGAGCACAGCTGAAGAAGTAAATAGGAAATTAAAATACTCAAGATTCAATTAATGTTATTGAGAAGTCATTGCAAAAAGGATATCACATGTTCTTTAAATGCCACTGGTTTTACATCCTACTTGAAGAGAACTCAGTGAATTCTCATGAATCCAACACTTCTTCAGGACACTACTGAGCAAACACCAGTCCATGACTGAGCTTCCTAAGGATCTCAAGTAGCTTCACTGCCCAATAACCTCTGACATAATTACAGGAAAAAATAATTCAGAATTACGTTACTCAATTAGCACCTCATATTTTACCTTCCAAAAATAAGAAGGAGAGAAAAATAAACTAGTTTAAAATAATTACCTGATTTAAAAAAAAAAAAAAAAAAAAAGGATTTTCTGGCAGTTACCTCCTTTTGATGAGTAATGAACGACTTTAAAATACTACTGTACATTGATGGTATAAAATCAGCATCAGTAAAAATATATTCCCATCACATCAGTAATTGAGATGCAAACATAACAGGCTCCTGTTAGCTTATTTCATATTGCATGAACAGAAAGACAATGCTGATCCAGATACTTTGCATATGATCTGCATCTCTTTGGTTACTTATTTCAATACAACTACTGTGACACTCTTCAAGGCCCCTTGATTTACATGATTAAGGCAATTATAGCCATTATAATCAAATGCAAGACCACTTTAATGGTCCGGACTATATTTAAGCTTCCAGCTTTATAATCCATGAAAGCTGGTTGGCAGAGAGCAAAAGAAGATAATGAATATATCCTAAAAAAGTATGCTCTCATGGATATATAAAATAGCTTGTTAATAGAGTTTGTTATGCTACACGGACTAAACTTTCCAAATAATTTGGGTGTTTCAGGAACTTGAGGACTGAATTTGTTCATTAATTGTTTAAAGGCCTAAGTTAAAATTAATGATTATAAAACACAAAATGAAACAGCATTAATTATCTTCTTTCATAATAATGGCTTGTCTAACTCTCTTAAAATTGCAGCAGCACACACAAAATCACAGGCCAATACGCTGAAGATAACATTTTTGCCTCTAAAGACAAATTCACCATGTGAGTTCATTAGGCTTTCCCACCCTACTAAAACACAAGGGGAAAGGAAGTAGAGAAATCAACCAAGCTAATCACAATTTTCATAATGAATCATTTTCAAGCAACCTCCTATAGAGAAATCATCTCATTTGTGAAAAGTATATGAAGAGTATACTAAAAGTATATACTATTTTGGAGTAGTAAGAAAACAACTCTTTATGACTAATTATTCATCTTGTACATATTGCATCTTTACTTAAAAAGAACCAGATTCTAAATGGCCCTGATCGTCTGAACAGCCCCACAGGAATCAAGGATTACAAAACAGGCAATACTTCTAAGTGTCCATCCCATGTGTGTAAGCTCACTCTCACATACTTACTTGTAATGAATCAGATAGTTTTACTTGAGATGACATTTGGGAAGTTCACCCTGAATCTGCTTCCTATGCATAGGACGGACGAGGCCACTGAGGAATCTCAGCTGTGCCCATCTCCCCAAACGTGCACACCTGTTTTTTAAGCCACAACTAGCACAGGACATACATGCCCTTGGTGTTCTGTGATAAAAAGTACTCACACAGTGAACAAAGATGTGACACTGACATTATTGTAGAAAAAAACCCCTGTATTACACAAATACTTTAACATGCGGCCAGATCTGCCAGTTATGTGGTTGTTTGCCTGTAACAGAAGAAATGTGAAAAGCAACTTCTTGAAGTGCAGCCCATCACAGTGGGCTAGAACCAACTTCCACAGCCTTGAAACCTTAGGAATTCTCCATTTAAAAGAAAATTTGTGGATGTGACAGACAGACCTGGATTTGACAAAGCTGTATAGATTTGAGCATCCAAGGCTTCCAAAAGCAGCCATAAAAAGTGGAAGGACTTGGAAATAACAAAGCAGCTCAAATGAAGAGCACAGATGAGGTGGTTCTAGAGAAGATTGCTGCTGCAAAGGACCTTGGAATTGTGAGCAAAGAGCTGTTTCCAGTGATAGGTATCTAATATTCCCATTTTCCCTTTAGTGTTATAGCTCTTTGCAAAATTGACAACAAGCACTCAGGTAACAATCCTTTCCAAGGATTCCACTTAAACCTGACAACAATAAAATGTTCTTTTTCAAAGCATTCTTGAATATGGTCTACGGTGTTATGGGGATTATTTTTCATAAACACAGCATATAGACGCTAGCCTTTTTTATATAAACTACATTATTATGGAACGGGCAATCTCCCCTTAATCCTCCACTTCTTCCTTCTAACACTTGAGTTCAACAGAATTTTAATTTGTTCTGCAATTATGAATTCATTGCAGAAAATTACAAAAATATAAATCACTGTTCAAGCACATTTTACCCTTTTTCTTTTTTTATGCTATCAGCTCCATTCTGATTTGAATTAATAGCATACTTTTTACTCAAATGTCTCTGTCCCATTGCTCTACTTGCACTTATGATATCACTTCTTTTCAGCAAGACACATATTTCTATCCCTTGTTCCCAGATATTTTAATCCCTGTAAGAATAGAAAGCAAAAGGAAAATCTTTTTAGCCAAAATATCATCTACCAATAGACTAACCAATTCTAGTCATCCCTTTTGAACTATAAAGATGTTTAAAACAAAATGAACACACGTTCCATGCAGGAGAAACATGTATCTGAAGTCAAACTGACAAACAGAGCCTAACAACAGGTTACACAGCTACATCTCCATTTCCCCAGTCCCTCAAACACCGCCACAGGCCCTTCATCACTTCCACATCACACACGGACAACATCTGGCAAGTAGCTGATACCTATCCTTTCCAACTTTTCCCAGGGATCCAGAGGAAGGAAGCCTGGTAAGTGGGTAGGCTCTGGCTAAGCTCAGGCTAGATGACAAGGGAACCAGGGATTGTGGGCATACAGGTCAGACCACTCTCATTCCAAACATAATCTCCGTCATTCTACACCACATTAGATTGCTACTAATCACACTACATTAGATTACTACTAATTATGATGGAGTAGTCTCTTTTTAGAAAGTCTTAGCATGGAGTGTGATTAATGAGAGAGGATACTGCTGACAATTCTACTTGGCTCACCGTCACTCAAGCAAAAAAGATATTCAGTTTAAAAATCTAAACAGGATTCATGCAGAAAATTTATCTTAACATTGAAGGAAAACCCAATAAAATTAGCTTCACTGCATTTCTGTTTTTACACAAATATAGTAATTAATTTTAAATAAATGTCTCACAAATGTGATAATACGGTATTTTTCTGCTAGCAAATTCCCATTCTATCACAGATATATAAATAATTTACAGATACAAATGAATTGTTGCTAAGATTATTAGCCTATCTCAGAAAAATCCTAACATTTACAAAATAGATGGTAAAGCCCTAAAATCTGATAGAACAATATTGCTTCTTATTAAAGATCAAGTAAAAAGTGGTCTATCATTCACCTTAAATACAACAGAGGAAAAAAAAAAAGACATTCTTATTGCATTAGGCTGACCAAATTTCAAAGCATAAAAATCTACAATGCATCAATTTTCAATTTATCTTCAAATAGCTTCCATTTATATAAATGTATACTTACAGCTCACCATTACTGTAAATATATATAATGAATTAAAAAAGTGAAAACCAATATTTTTAGATTGTGTGCCTGGACAAATATAGGTCTAAGATGAATAGCTTGAGGATTCACAAGTGAAAACTAGGTATTCTAGTACAAAAAGCAATACAAGCAAAATGGACATTGACTGCTAAGTCAATACCCTCTGAAGAACTACAATTTTGAAATACATTTTAGTTTTGCAGCATCTTTAAAATCATAAAAGGTTTCAGAAACATTAATAAAGTAGTGTTCAGAAACATCAGCAGAGTAAGAAAGCTTACCTATCGATAATGTCTTTTGTTCTAACAAGGAAACTGAGCCACAAGGTTAGAGTCTATTTACATTTAAATCAATGACAAGATTCATGATGATGCCCGTAGTAAAGGCAAGAGCAGAAATACTAGCCCAGATTCGATTTTTGTTGTCAGCCCATAGTGATATCAATCTCAAACATTACATGCCAAACAGACGAAACAAATTCTTGGATTTGCACGCTTCCACTGATAGCTCTGATAGTTTTGTTCTTTTATATCAGGCTTCATCTAAAGACTATTTTGAGAAAAAACAGCAAAATTTTCTAATGAAAATTAAGAAACTAAAAAAGCATAGAGATTTTATTTTAATGTTGCATTCTATAGAACTGCAGCAGCAATTACATAATAAAATACTTTATTGAATATAAATGTATGGCTAAGAACAGTAGCCTAGAAATCTGACAATTACCTAATACAAATTTAACTCACGCATATAAAATGCTGCTACTGCCTATACTCCCCGACTACTGAGAGCACCTCCTTCCATTTACAGTGCATATTCTTCAGAGAAAGTTAACTGAGAGCAGGTTCCCCATGACGAAAACAAGCATGCTTCCCCTTCTACTTCTTTTTATAGGCTAGTCACTTTCTGTATCAAGCATGACCCTGAAAGATCTAACATATTTTTAAATAAATCCCAAACAGCACTATAACATAACAGAATCTTTCTTTGGTGGATTATTTTTGTCTTATTTGAGGTTTGAAAGTTAAACTTTATCCTTGTTCACACAGCATGAACCTCTTCATCTTATAGATGGGAATTTTGCTCCTGTCTCATACAAATGGCTTCTTCTGACAACCCCATAACTGATCACTGACAATATGAGGCCTAATTGGTCTAGCGTATGTTGGTTTGAAGACAGATTTTATTATTTTTATTTTTTTTATTCAGACTTCATATTTGATGTCCTGTAGTTCATCTTGTAAAAAAGAAAAAGTACTATCTGTCCTTGAAAGGCAAAAATACAAAGTAGAGGTTAAGGAGTTAACATAAATGTTATTTTTGGGCCTCAATCTCTTTATTTGTGAAGTCTGGAAACCACTCAGTGTTCTCTCTGAATGCAAACAAAACAAAAGCTCTTTTTTGGCATCTGTACCTAGACTATATGAAGACTGGTGGAGGTCACGTATTGAAAAGATGCTGCTATGTAAATTAAATGAGAGGATTTGGGAGAGTGCTGTTTTGCTATTTGTCCCTCTATTTGTTTTTCAAGCACTGATGCACACAGAATGAAAGAGAATCCACAGAGTCTTTAATCCTACTGTTACTTATCCTCATCTCTCCATAGCAATTAACAATTCAGCAGTATTCAGTGTAAAACAGGATGCAGCTGAGAGAGCAGCTATATTCTGTGATTAAAGCCTTTCTGCTAACTGAAAATACTTTCAGCATGCAATATTGCCTTTTCACTTCCTCCTGGCAGAAGCTTAGATTCAGAGTATAGAAGCTTCCAATATTACCTATATAGCCCTCAGATGATGAAATAAGGAGAAACCCTTTTTTTCTTCCAGAAATATAAGACTTCCTCTGCTATTTTTGTGAAAATATCAAGTAATCTCTTACCACAGGATTTATTAGAAATTAACTGAAAAATGATTGAGAGCAAATTCTTCTATTTCAGTAGCTAATAAAAATGGATATTCAGTACCCACAACGCTAAGCTTTTGCCATTTAAACTGCAGGACCTTCAGCTGATCGTGAGCTTTTGGGTATGATTGCACGTCCCAGCTGAATCTCGACTCTGTGTCAGGGCAGAGTCCCAATGTTATTTCTATGATGAAGAAATCCAAAGACATGATCCAGAAAGATACTGCAGCACACTTCAGCCAAATCTCTGAAACAGACTGTTCAGGAGACCAGGATCCTGGGCATGTCATGGCACACATTTATCACAGTTTTTAGTGTAGCTCAACAGGGAAATAAAACATAGGCACTCTGTCAATGTTTCTGTATTTAAGAATAATTAAACCTTCTCAACATATGTACTCTAGAGCATATTTAAGACAACTGACAATGGATGCTTTTCTTAAATACCTTTGAAAGTCTTTGACCACAGTTAAGAGTTTTCAGAACTGCTCTTTCAGTCAGATAGAAAATGTAACGTATTATACTCTAAAAACATATATATATAAAAGCCACATATACCACATGAAATGACATAAGAAGTAAACACTGTCAAAATTTTATGTCCTTTTTTCTGACATTCCACAGATTGTATTACTTCTTTATGTAGAAAAAAGAGACAATATAGGTCTTGATCTATATCAATAATAGCATTAATATACTTTATAATACATATAGTATATATAATTTAATTATTAATTAAATATTAATTAAACAACAGTATAAAATTAATTTCATATATCCATCTTTTTTTCTTGTAATGTCTTGAACTAAACCCATATGTCATATTCTACAAATGGATTCTAAACAATCATTTGAGAATATGAGTACGCTGGTAAAAGAGATACATTTTACATTTTGTTGAAAATTTAAAAAGCAAAAAATTGCTTCTGGAATCATGCCACGATATCACTGACTATGTCAGGGAATTGCAACAGTCATTAATGATATTCATTTACATCAAAAGCAGCTCATGCACCTGAGAAAACTATTTTGAATATATTAATTTGCAAAATAAAATAACATCAAGAAGGAGAAAGTTCATTTGTGACTGCAGATCATTCAACTTTTTTGGTTTTGCTGCTTTCCACCCAGTGCTTACTGCTGAGATTACAACACTAATTATTTAATATTTTTCAAAGGCATAGTAAAATTTCCACTCCAAAGCCTTGAAAACAGTTAAGAACTTGAAAAAATTCTCCAACAACCCCACTCTGTCAATCAGATTTTAAAACTTACAGTTTTATTTTCTTTGAAGAATGTTGGCAGTATGTACTTATGTTACACAAATCTGACCATTTGAGTTTACACGTTTCAAATGAATTCAGTATATGTCAAACATGAACCAGTACTGGACTAAAAGCAAATCAAACTGGAGTAAAATCTACTGTTACTTAAATATAATCTGGGTAAAACACAGCTGAAAAAAAAAGGAATAAATTAAAATTAGCGAGAAGTGTCATGACAGAAGTGTCATGATTTTGTTCAAAGCCCCACACATTTTTAAGGAAAAAACCTGTATTAATGAAACAGAAAACTTGTCAATAAGACAAGAAAATACTTTGTTAGAAAAGCCTTATCTACTTCCTCTCTACTTTTCTATTATTAAGTCACTTATCATAGATCACTGAAATGGTTGGTGAATTGCACATTACTAAATAAAAGTAACAAAACTTGAAGCAAACCTATTGCAGTAGGTGAAAAAATAGTGTAAAATGTGAACACTAACAGCAGGTAAGTCTATGTTCAGCTTTTACTAATATGCTCCTATGACCAGTTACAAGGACTTTTAAGTTTCCTTTCTTTTTATCATGCTTTGTTTTCTTGAGAACACTGAGGAGCAAGGAATGAATTTTGCTTTGCCTTAAATACAGCCATAAGCATCTCAAGCAGTATTAAAGAGCAAAAAAAGAACAGCAGTAATTCATACTACAGTGGTTCATTTCAAAAATACCATGGTATTTTACTACAGGTACAATGTCAAAGCCCTTGGCAAAGAAAACAACCTTGAACGAAATAAAGTTGGTTTTATTCAAGAACAATCAGTGTTTCTGGTAACTGTAATCTTCTGTGAGCAAAATCTTACTTCCTTCTGGAAATAAGCTGTTAAAAATAATACATGAATTACCATCACTCACCTCTCCTATCACTTCTGCCTGCATTTGTGGATTTGTCAAAAGGGCAAGGGCAACGTCCTTCACATTTCACTGAGATCTGTTTTCCTGAGACACAGGCTTGATACTCTAATTTGCACTGTAAGGAAAGAATGGCTATCATTAATAGAAACACATTTTATAACAGAAAATTATAGTTGTAAGAATTTTGGAGCAATTTTTCATTAAGTGCTTAAATCTTTGCAGACACAGGTGCTAGGAAAAGTTTTCTGCAGTATATGCTACCTTCACACCAAAAATTAGATTGGATAAAGTTACAAAGCTTTTGGTCCCTAACCTGACTACAGTTTCAGCAATTCAAGCACGAACATACTTCTGGTGTGAGACTGATATACATGCTAAATGGAAGTAGACTGCTTTGGTTTTATTTGTATAAGCAAATAAAACCAGCAACAATATTCTTATTGATAGGAAGCCATTAATAGTGAATTGTGATAGAATTTGTCACTTAATTTCTATAACTAAGATGACAGTATCCTAGCAAAAAGCATTAATGAATAAAATGGAAAGCTGTGCCGATGTAATTCTGCATAGTGACTGTAATTTGTGTGGTTCTGATCCGTGTACTTACAGCTCCAATCCAGAAACCATAGAAAAATTAACTGTATCTAACCGAGAAATGGAATTGTTGTTTCAAGCATATAAAAATAATGTAGTTAAAAACGACTTACAGAGAAACAAACATCATTGTGGATTGTTATTCTTACTGAAAAGCTGAACTTTTATTCTGAAAGAACAGTTCTTTACATAGAGATTTTTCTCTGGGATGTTTTGTCAATGTATTATCAGGAAAAACACTAAGCAAAAAAACAAAAGGGGCAAAAAGAAAAAAAGCAACTACAAAGAACTTTTTCAAAAATTGAAATGAGAAAGATGGTTACGGAGAGCACTTCATCCTTGAACAGGAGATGGAAGATGTCTCATTAGTCAGGTAAAGGACATAGAAATATAGGAATCTGAAAACCAGTTCATGTAAAAAATAAAAATATGAAGTGTTTTCTATGCATCACAACACTTCAGAAGAACAATCTCACCAGAATCTGTCTTTTATTCTCTGACTCATCCTTTTTTAGGGTTATCTAACTTCAGTTACATGCAGTTCCATTATACGACTTTCCAGCAAACCATAAAACCGAAGTTTCTCTCTCTCCCAAAAATACGTAAGGGGTGGGAGCACTCTAGTCATGTAAGAATCAAGATGACTCCTGAGAGGTTGCACTTGAGGTTTCCACTAGTTTGCAGATATAAGCACTGGGAATTCACAGAACTTTATCAACCTTTCATGCAGCCAGACTTGTAGCCCTGCCACACTCTCGTGCAGTTCTCTACCTAGCATAAGCTGACATACATCACTTTATTGAAATAATATGTTTTTGCACCACTGCCCCTACCAAAAAAAAAGACAAGATATGTCACAGTTGTTGTATTTAGATAAAAACATTATTATACTTTAACTTTGAATATGTTATGTTTTGCCAAAAAGGCATGGTTAAAGTAAAATGACACTAAAAGAGCCTTTTAATTCTAGAACCCCCTCCCACCACCAAAATCAACAGTACTCCTTTTCAAAGTTATATAGCAATAATATCTCATAAAGGACCAGAAAATGGAAGCCAAGCAAACACTTGTCAATGTTGATTTTGAAACAACTTAACACTTTCTGTATCTCAGAACGATTATCCTGGCTGTCCAGTAGAGTGTTTGCATTAGCTAAGATGCCTTCTTTCCAGATAGTACATGACCTAATTCATATTTTAATACTCAAAAAAGTACTTGCAGTTTGTGGAATGGATTGTAGCCCAAATTTAATATGTGTTTCTGTTAAAAGGAGGTATCTTTAAGATCTCAGAATTTTTGTTTTTTAATATTAGCAGTTTAAGGAGTCAAACCTACAGATAGTTGTGCTTTAGGCTTTAATTACTCCACTTGGTGAGACTACCACTTAGAACCTGACATATAAATGCATCCCAGGTTTGCTTTACTGAGAACCAGACTATGAAGAGTGAAGAAAAAAAGGAATAACTTTTTCCTTTCTGAAGATTTGTTTAATCCTGTCTTTGATAGATTATTTTTTACAGACTCCAGTGCTCCTCCTTTGATCCACCCGAATGTTGCTGAACAGACTAGTAAATACTTCATAGCTGCTTCAGCTAACATAATGAGCTGTGAGATTAGTCCTTTTGATTTGTTTTTCTTTAAAGTTGTCTACTCAGTCCTATTTGCAAATAACACTGCCCTTTTAAACGTTAAATAAACCCCAAAACTTAACGCCAAACACCTGCCACAGGCACAGATACCTGAGATACTGATTGCAAGGTCAGCACACAACACTTCCAAATCAGTACTCCCACTCACAAGTATGATAGAATTTTACACTCAGTGAACCCATTTTATGGACAGGCAGGCAGCAGAGATATAATCATTGTTTCCAGAAACACAGCAAAATAATGGTGCTTGTAGAAGTCAGAAATGAATCACGCCTGTTCTGACAATTTCATACCAGCAGCTAATGACATCAGGAACAAAAGTCTGGTTTAAACCTCTGGTCATCATTCCCCAAATAAACAGTGCACCGGGACACTGCTAACATAGCTCAGCTAAATAAAGGTGGGTCAGACTTGCTTCCATGTTAGTCTCAAGCTGGTAGAAGAGCAACCAACATACCTGGAAAAACTTCACAGAAAAACAAATCTGTGACATACAGGCTATGAGGACACAATGAAAAGTAGTGGTAAAAAGGAGAGATAGTGTGGAAGACAGCAATGAATTAATTTGTTTTCTGGTAAAAACACCTAAATGATTTAAATAGGAAAAAAAAACCAAAACAAATATTATATTATGTAAAGCAATAATTTCTATTTACTTGGCTTTATTAGTGATTTTTCTACATAGGAAAAACATGTAACCAAATTTTCAAGAAACTTATCTCTTGGGTTTCATAATATTTCTTACTTAAACCGGTTTTATAAACTGTTAACTGCTTGTGCTACTTTCATCACAATCCATTATATGCAAGAAAAAAACCCACATTTTACTTTTCAATATCTCTAGCTTTTTATTTTCTAATCTTTATTCCTCTTTCGTCTTAGCATATTAGTTTTTTTACACTGGAGTTTTCCTACGTCTCATTTTTATGTTTCATTCTAAGGATGCTTCAACTCTGTGAATTTTCCTATGTTTTGTTTCAAGACTGAAGAGTAAGTATTTCTAACTTATTATAGCAATATGCTGCACAGTGCTTAAAGAAGATAAATCACTTCAATACAAAGATATTTCTACCACAGGGTCTCTTGGTAACATATTTCAGGATGAAAAATTCCTCATTTGTCTACTGCCAAGTGTCCCATAGAAAAATGCAATTTGTTCACTCATATTCTGCCTGTTTGAAAACATGTTCAGTCTTAAATGGACTCAACATTCTTCAACATTTGCACAAAGTAGATGTTTAGTGAATTAGACACAAGCAATTAAAAGCTGTGGAAGAAACTTCAAAGAATAGGTGACAACTTTGCACATGACTCATGTAGCTTTACTGTTACTACAGTAAGGATGAGAGCAGTAATCTTTCTGGAACAACTACTACAGTGCATGTTGTTTTGATATACATGAGCTCTGCTCTTAGCATTATTATTATAGAGTTACGAAGATTAAATGACAGTAATATATTTCATTGAGCTCTGCCACTTTTCTTTCCAAAGTAGCTGTCAAAAGCTGCCAAACAGATCTCTGTATATTGTACATATAAAGAGCCTAGAATTTTGCTCCAAGAGGGAAAAAACCCACCTACTTTTCATGGAAAAATAATGGTACAGGGTACACTTTATTTATTACATTAAATTACAAACACCCTGATTTCCTGATTTTTTTGTATTTGTAAACTGATCTCCAGGTAAGAATCATATATTTTTATACATATATATATAATGCTTATTTTATACATGCACATAAAACTTTCTGATGACTTCAAATAATCAGGAAACCTCTACAGAAAGGAATAATATATCAGCACACGTGTCACATATACAGAGGTAATATCTCTATGTTGAGTGAAAAAGAATATTTAGAGAATACTTTATGGTCTAGAAGTTTTCAAATTAGTTGAATTTGGTATTTCCAGCCTTGCACACTTGAACTGGCTGAGCAACCTTATAGCACTGTGAAGCATAGAAAATGAAGTAAATGAATGAAAGATGAAGAAAGAAATAGGAGAGGGAAATATTATCTCAAAAATTACAGTCTACAACTTCTACATGAAGGACAGCAGAGGGTCAGGCACTGATCTCCTCCCTCTGGTGACCAGCGACAGAAGCTGAGGGAAGGGCATGAAGCTGTGTCAGGAGAAGTTTAGGTTGGGTGTTAGGAATATGTTTTCTTCACGCAGAGGGTGGTTGGGTACTGGAATACACTCCCCAGAGAAGTGGTCACAGCACCAAAGACAGAGTTCAAGAAGTGTTGGGACAGTAAGGACCATGGTGTGATTCTTAGTGTTATTCTGTGCAGGGTCAGAAGTTGGACTCTGTTCCCTGTGGGTGCCTTCCTACTCAGGTTATTGTACAATTCTATGATCCTAAGGGGTTGGAAGATGAGTTAAAAATATAGCCTATTAAACACGGAAGAAGAGTAACTTTAGAAGACAAGATCATAATAAAAATACTCATATTATGGAAATAGGCTAAAATGTTCTACTCTCAGGTAGACAAAATAATCACATTTTTAATACAGGCTGGAGCAACTGGCTAGACATCCATTCTAAAGACAAAACAAAAATCTAGAGATCATTAAGAACAACTGAACGGTATTAAAAAATTACCATACCGGGATATATAGACCCGCAACCTACAAAACATGTAAAATAATTTCACAGAGCTCTGGCACCACTTAAAATAGAGCACCTGGTACAGCTTTGTGACAAGGTTTCAAACAAGACAGGAATTAATTGATAAAAGAGTAACAGGAATAATGAGAGGCCTAGAAAACAGTCACTAAAAAGGCTGGAGGAGTGGGTCTTAAAAAAAGAGGATTCAAATAGCAGCTGTCAAATAGGTAAAAAACATCTAAAAGATACCTGAAAAGAAATCATGATGAATGTTACAAGAAATAATTGACTTAAATGGCTGCAGAAAAGTATCAGATTAGATACTAGGCAGACTTTCTAATAATGATAGTGATGTCTTAAAATAAATCGTTGGAGAAGTTTATTGAATCCTAATCATTGTCTTTATGACCAGGATTAGATAAATTTGTCAAGAATGACACCCGTGCAGTTTATCTTGCTTTGAGAAAATGAGTGGATCAGATGTCAACAAGCTTATTCAGTTAGGAAGTACAGGATAGACTGCTCCAGGAATGTCAAGAGACTATTGCTTGCATAAATGTTCTTAATTTACTGAAGAGATTTAAAAATGTGTAATGAACTAGGGAGATGGTGTGAAAGAAAAGGAAAATAATGCTCATGCCGGTCTACGGATCTCAGATAACTCATGTTAGCAAAATTCTGTGTGGCACTGAGTGTGTCTGTCCTCTTGAAAACCTGGTATATGATTTGGGAACATGCTATATATTTTCAGGTAAACAAAACCAAAAATTAATTTGATATATAAATGTTTTTCAATGTGAAACATGAAAAAAATCTTTTAATTGGATATCCACATTTCACAAAATTTTTTTGCTTCTGTCTTCTATCTGTAAAAAGACACTCATATCACACAGAATGACTGGGTATGAGGCAGCTGTAAACTAGTTACTCCTTGCAGACTTTTCAAAATGTACAGGAATAAAGACATATCAGAGTAGACGAGGAATCTAGTTTAACTGCTACCATGCTATTCAATTCTAAGAAAAAATACACAGAAGAATAATTAAATTCAGATTCCCCTGATAATTATCAGTTCATATGCTACAAACCGAATTACTGAATTAGGAATATCCTCTCAAACTGACAAGTTCCTACCAAAACACGTTCACATGTTCTTCCTTCCCTATTTTCTAGATGATCAACAATTCACAGTCAGATTTCTGTATGATGCAATCAACATGCAATCAACAGGATCTCTGAGAAAAGAGCTCTTTGCTAAACTACCACGAACTTGTTTCTTCCAGTACCATCTTGTGTCCCATGGGTAGAAATCTTTCCCACAGAGCTCCACATTCATGCATCAGTACAGCTCTCCATTTTCTTTCTGTTGTTACAACCTGCCATCTCTGACAGCTGAACAATCTCTGATTACCAGTGCTCAGTACTGTGTGCTTTTGACTTCACTTTGTACTATTTTGCCTAACCACATTCCCCATTTTCACACTTTATGCCTATTTCACAAAGCTTACATACATTGCCCTGCTCAAAATTTGCTTCTACTGTATTTGGTGCAAATTGTTATGTAAATATGGCCTCAGATTTGAGTCTCCTAAAGTAAAATCTGTAAAGAAGCTACAATCTTTAACTGTGTTGGTGATTCCTGTCACCAAACACAGCAGGGACTGGGCAGGATGAGCGTTCATCAGGTATGTTCCAAGTCCAGTTCAACATAGACCATTACGTGATACAGAACATGGAAGAAGCAGCCAAGAAGGCAAAAAAATTTCAACCTAAATCCAACTATACATAATGCCAAGATACCACATTTCCAACGAATTCAAGCTTTAGAAATTAAAAATTAATGTGCAAATCTATGAAGTGTCATCCAGATCTATAGTTGCCTCTCTTGTCTCATCAGAAACCTGTTAAGCATGTGTATTATTTATCTAGACAACAGGAGTTTGGGTAAAAAGTTTTTTAGCAAACAAGTACTACTATTTAAAATGAAAACAACGCTCTAAAAATATTAACCATAAAGACATGCAACTAGCATTTTGACCAGAAAACAAAACGAAATCTGTCTATTTAACCAAGACACTGAGCAAAGAAAATCTTTTGTGGTTGAAAGAGTCTTGATAATACATTGTTTATAAAGTTAGGAACTAGGGAAAGCAATTCTCTGACAAGATGCAAACCTGCATGCAGAGTTTTCTTCCTGTTCACCTCTCTAGCTCTTGCCTGTTTTCTTCAGCACTCTGCAATGCAATGGCATAAATGAAAAGCTTGAAACCAGGTCAACTAGATATTCAATCTTTTTTGGACACCCTAGAAAGCATTAAGTCATAGAAACATGCCGATAGATGCCTACTGGGATTATTTAAATTAGGCACCTACTTATCTATACTCTCCTACTTAGAGGTTCTTAGAGACCCATGATGCTTAGAAGCTTCTGCAAATCCTTCTAAGGATTTATCTGCTTTTAAAATCAGCCATCTGCATCTTTAGACACCTACTCAGTTTGGTAGATATATACCTCACCATCTTATTCTATACATCTTGCAAACAGGCTAACTAATACTTTATACCATCAAATAAGAATGCAAATTAATACTAAATGACAAGCCTCTGTGATAACCTACTTGAAATACACTATTTTCCAGTAAATCATTAAAAATGCTTCTAGAATTTTTTGTGTAAAAATGTATTACCTCATTTCCAAATTAATATTTCAATACTCCTTGAAAACAATAAATTCTGCAAAAAACAAGATATTTCAAATATAAAAAATAATTACTGTTTTAAAAAACTTACTAACAAGAGGGGTAAAAACATAAAAAAAAAATATAACCATATCTCTTCTGATCTTGACTTACTCCAAAAATTTAAACACTGATGCAGTTTGAAAACGTACTAACAACTTCTTACAGTCATGTTTAATTAAAAAAAAAATTCTCTGACATATACAGGCATATACTTAGGTCCATAAATTCTGGCTCATATTCAGAGCGGTTCCCTGTATAGTCCAAATCCCAGCACTTCGTCAGGCTTCTGGTTTCCAACTCCATCACATTTATCAGACCAGAGGTACAGTTACTCAATGCTGCATGTGAGATCCTTGGTCTACCTTATTGCTGGCATTCAGAGTTTTGCAATTTGGAGAAAATTTCTTGAGAGACAGAAAAAGAAGTAATACTGTTCAGATAAAACTAACTTTACATTTTCAAGTTCCCACTTCAAGTTTGAAAACTAATATTCAAAGAAAAATTTAAAATGTGAACATTTAATTCTCCTACATGATCATCTAAAAAATAGGTGACTGTATTGGTCCAAAGTCAGCTAATAAAGATTTTCAGCTGACGTGCACATTTCTGAGTAATGGCAATAGTAAAATAAAATAATGGCAAAGCTATAAAACCTTATAATAAGACAAATTGCTTGTAAAAGCATGGAATTTTTTGTTAAAAGAATCTGCTTATTCCTTATTAACATGCGTTATCACTGTATTTTTAATGTGCTATGACTTCCTGAGCCATGCTGGCTGATTGCATTACTAATTAAACAAGTTCAATTTATCCAATTATATCTAAGTTGAAATATTTATAAAGTTGTATGTGAGCTAAAATAGCACCTAAAGGGCATGCTCATTAGTCTTCAATTACAGAAAAAATAATGAAAGTAATAAAAGTAATGTGCACAGACCTAGCTAGTCTATGCTTGGTTATCTCACACAAGTTTCAGAGACATTTAAATTATACTTTGTCAATTGTGATAGGAAAAAAAAGGATACTAAAACTTCATTTGAACTCAGAGCACTAGAATTAATTTGTTAAACAGTCCAAAATACAAGGCTGCATGTGCTATCAGTGACAAAAATACTTATGAAATTCCAGGTTACATATCTCTTCTTGAGCTTAAAGAGATGCATCTTGTGTAGAGGTGCACAGAGCTGTGCCTAAATCTTTCCACTTCGTGCTACTAGTACTTAATTTCTAAAAAATGCAAAAATTTTCCTTGTTCTGTGTCAAACACAAATGGATTAAAATCAGGACCACACAAAGTGAAGTCTTCATATATCATGTTCTGAACAAAGAGCTAGAGTGGCAAGCTTTGCTACACTAACTCTGATTTTACTCTTGCAGTAAATCCATGATGATCTAAGATGTTACCTACTTTTTTTTTGTCGTTGCTGTTGACACGTTCTATGATGCAGGGGACCTACCTCTGATACTCAGTCATATTTTTCAGATCCCTGTCTGTCTCTCAGTTCTCATCAATGTCCAGATCTGTTCTTTGGGGACTTTAGTAATAGATCTCATCCAAGAGTAGACCTGTTTGTTAAGAAATACTTAATCTCACTTTGATCTTGAGGATAATGCAGAAAGACAAGCAAGAAGAGAAAGCAGCAATGTCTTAACTTGTGGAAGTCCATTGTTATTTGCTTCTCGAAAATTTTGCAGAAAGCAGACAGCTTAAAGTCATTAGACATTTTAAAAATAAACAGGTTAGACAGTGCTTCACTTCACTAGAAATGATTGAAGTTGGGAGAGGTCAGAACTACACCCCTGAAGACAACTGATGCAGCTGCAAAGAAGGCAGCTTTCCTGAAGGACTCCATATTCTCAAGAGAACTGTAAGAAATTGGTTTAAGAGTTGGCTAAAATATTTTCAACGTATCTGAATATCGACTATCAATCTCTCAATTTTTTTCTTTGTTTTGCTGTGGGCTCCTTTGTCTTTTTGTGGTTGGGCTTTTGTTGTTGTTTAGGTTTCTTTGTTTTCTTTTTCTGCCAAAAATGAGTATGCCAGGCTTCAAAGAGTCCAGAATTGAACAGGAACTTAATGGAAACAGCCAGTGTTGCAACATTCTCACAACCGGGTAAGTTCTAGATGTGTATTTCCTTATGTGGTTTTAGATACTTTAAAGTGACACGGTTTTGGGTGAGAAGTGAATACGGTTACCAGGAACCTGAATCCCAGACAGTTTTCTGTGGATAAAGAACTGTATTCTTGTAGTATTTTCTTGTATTTGTTCAGTATCACAATGTTGAATGCTAAATGTGTCTCATGAAAGCTCATTAAATGAGATTAGCATGCATATAACAAAAGACTCCACAAACATCATCCTCCTTTCAATAATAATTTTAAAAAATCCAAATTATAGATGTAGTCTAAGCAGAGAAATTTAAGTACATAAAACCACAGTAAATTCACATTAAAACATTAGAAACACTGAAAACTTGAAAAACATCAAACAATCCTGGTACATCTGAATTTGTTTTCAGTGAAATAGCTACGTAGTACATGGTTCATGTTTATAATATTTCATTGTGAGCTTTTCATATTACAATTTTTTATTTTTTTTTTTTAAAGTAAGACCTGGAAGATCATTCTTTAACATTACAGATATTTTATGTCATTGATATCTGCCAAATTACTAGGACTGCAGCTTTTCTTCTCTGTGTCAACATGACTAGTATACACCTCAGTCTAAATTTCTGTTATTGTGTCTGAAACATGGACCTTTACAGTACTTCAGTTTCTTGCTAAGTGCAAATATGAGTTGCATCAACAGTGTGTAAGAGTATCTTTTTAAAAGCTAACTACTTTGTTCTGTTTGATTAAATTTTTCCGCTATGACCAGGATGATTTTGACTTGGTGTTGCTTGGGATAGAGACAAATCTTAATTTTGAGAGGCCCCTTTTGACAAAATCCACTTTTACTAGAAAAAACAAATCAATGCTGGCAGAGCACCTGGAAGAAGCTGCTTCTTCCAGCTGCAAAAGTAAAGATCTGCATGCTGTCAAATAATTTATTTCAGAGAGATTACATTATTTTATTACTAAAAATGGCAGGCAATGATTTAACCTTATTATTTTTGGCTACATTTCAACAGACAGTTAAATCTACAACAGATTGCTCAGTAACAAGGCAGATAAAAATGGAAAGGCATAGTGGATTAGGCCAGTTTAAGAAGCAAGACTGACATACATTGGCTCAGGCTTGTAAAAACTACTTTCATTTACTACAACAAAATAGACATCTGTTTTGTAATGACAATTCTATTTCTAGCAATCTCTTCTGAATTAGAAAAGATATATCAATAGCTCAGGCATTTGACCTGAAAACTGACAATACGCTAATTAATACATTTAAATCAGTTTAAGGTTTATAAAATCACGATCTTTAAAATAACATCAAAGATTAAAAATGTCAATACATATTTTTTATGCTTCCTCCAAACTAGTTGTTTTATACCAAACACACTGCTAAGAGACATAGAATTAAGTAAAAGTCTTAAAAATACCTGAAATAAGTAAAGGTAACAATGATTTTGAAAGGAAAAAATGTTAAATATGGCCTAAGAATAAAAATCTAGCAATTTAGGTTCATGCCAAATGATAAACAAAATTTGAATGGAATAAAGAACCAGTATTATTCTCATCCATTCACTAAGGGCGGTTTTATCCACTGACTTTTAACACTTCTAATGAGAAAGAAATCATAATTTGGGAGACTGAAGAATCCATTTTAATATTTAAAAAATCTAAATCCACATACCTCTCTATCTGTACAGTCTTCCAAGAATTTGTATCCTCTTTTCTGACTATTTTTCTTTACATTTTCTATTTTAGTCTGAGAAGCTAGTTTAGACTCACTGCTTTTGCAAAACGTGATTTTTATTGCTATTTATACATATAGGAATGCCATCAATAACATCAAGTTTTCATAAGTAGGAGAAAATATATTTCATCAAAAATTCACCATCAATATGGAACCATCTTGAGCAAATTGTTGGTTACAATAAAACTGTCAAAGTGATTCTGGAATAAAATCATGGGGCAATGGGCATATTTCAAAGATTAATTTATTTTGTGGTGTTTTCCTTTCAAAATACTCAAAGCACAGTTCACTGATCTTATTTAAGGTTAGATTTTTAATTATAGTGGGACTAATTGCCAACCACATTCAACTTAAGAGAGAGAACTGTAACCAAAATATGCAAAAACCACTCAAAGGACAATTCACCTCCATGACTGTAATTTTTTCCTCATGGCCATTTTTCAGAAGGTCCAGTTATAATAAAGAACAATTTGTGAGAATTGCTCCAAAAGAAGCATCCAAGTCTGAGCATCATCATCTCATCCACAGTTACAGCAGCTTTACAATCTGTGCTGCACAGCAGTGAGTTGCAACCCCGGTAAGAGAATGGCAGCAGGTGGGTTGCTGCCACAAAACACCCCATTTGAGGTGCACTCCATGTTCTTTTTACTTCCCTATTAATCCCAGGAAAGATGAAGCTAGAAACAGGCTGCAAAGCTGTACAGGCATTTTTCATGGAGAATGTCAAGTATATAGGGGTAGCAAAGCCCTATGCATTACTTGAGAATGCCTAGTGCAAAAATGCATACTGCACTTTCAAGTTTAGAGGAATGCAGAAGGTAAAAACAGACCAAGCATAAAACACATGCAGTATTGTTTAAAGGCTAGTAAGTTAAAATTGTAACACCATCCTGTCATGGACAGGGCAGGATCTTTATACTGCATTTCTTCTCACACAATGAATAATGTTGACTTTGATTACTCAACATTTCAGCGTATAATATTTTCATTTCAACATTCTTGTAATGCTAATAATGAACATCTTACATCTGCTACTTTTCTTTTATGCTGACTACATGTGACAAACTATGTGCTGACAACCCAGTAAACATAGCCTGGCCTGCTAAAATTAGTGCAAAACAAAACATCCTTACCCAACTCTGGAAAAGCTCAATTTAGAAGATAACCTCGATTTCTAAAGAGTCCACCTATTATATCACCTTTCTGTTTGTTTGTTTTCCAAAGTAAAACACATATATGAAATATCCATAGTTACATAACATAATACAAGCATTTGCATGGGCTTGTCCTGAGAAGCAAGGGTATACTCCCAAAACAGCATCCATCCAATAGCTGTCAATTGCCTGGCTGTGTTCTATAACACTGTTACTATTTAATGACCTATTTTCAGAAAATGTATTATACAATTTTCCAGAGTCATTGATGAATGCATTCTAAATACAAGAAAATTTCTGTATAAACTCCTACTGGAGCTTGATGACACAATGAAACTAAACTTTGCCTGGAGTAAAGGAACACAAATAGTTGTCTTTATGTCAATTTTTAAAACCACTGCTCTTGAAATAGCCTTAGAAGAGGACCTCTATTTTGATGAAACTGCACCATATAATATGAAACCCTCACATCATTGAAAAGAAATAAAAATAAATATTTATAGGCTAATACAAATCAACTGTGGCAATTAATATTTTATTTTAGCATTTTGCTGCCATAAACTTAAATTTGAAATCTACCATTACAAGGTAGTGGAAAACAAAAAGGCAAACCCTGCAAAGCCTCTCTGATGCTACCTTACTTGTGCATTATATACATGTAAGGGACACAGAGTTTGGATAATGTCCTACCGCACTGACTGCAGCACTGACAATGCCGTGGAATGGAAACACAGAGTCTATTTAATCCACTCATTTCTCACCACTCCATTTGAGAAGTGCAGCCTCACCTTTAGCACATAAACTAATTTAAAAATACCTGCATCTCATCAAAATTTATAGACTTCTGTTCACCTACTCCAGACCAGACCATAAGAGGCCAGAAGGATCACTTCTACCTATAGGACAATTTAGAATATGGCATTTCTATGTAATAAAATAGGAAATAAGCCATGAGGTTAAAACTGGAGGTGATGTTTATATTACACTAGGAAGAACATAGGGAGATATTTTAATGGATACAGTATTTAAAAATAATAAAAAGTTGCTCATCCAGTATTATCTATACCAACTTATCCACCTCATCTGCTTAAACTGCAAAATTGTATAGACTGCCATCTGTTTTATATCTATGTGCAGGCTAGGCTTGGGACTTAAAAGACTGACTGAACCTTTGCATGGCAAGGCAAAATAAATACTAAAAGAAAGTATAATCTAATGCCTAGTAAGGTGTTGGCATACTTCAAGCTCATAAAAACTAACATGGCCAGGAGACTTCTGTGAATCGCAGTAGGAATATTTTCCAAATTCTTAAATTAAAGTCATATTGTCACTGAAAGGAATTATTTTTTTGGTAAGACAAAGACTCCAAAATTCATGTGTAAGGCCTCAGATATCCTGGTGTAAGCATTAGAAATTTTTTAATTGTTTTCCTTAAAGGAAAACTAGGACTCTAGACCAAACCCTATAATTAAATATTCAACTTAGTAAGAAAAACATTCTCTAATGTAAGATTCAGGATAAAAGCACAAGAATTGTCAGCGTAGTTATATATGATGGTTTTATTTTATCAAGAAGAAACTATCCATGAAGAGTATACTTGGTGTTTAGTCCAAATGCCAATCACTTTTGGAAAATAATTCTTTTTTGTAAACTTCAGATGTAGTTTGTGATTACAGTTAAAATAACACAACAAAACCTAATACAAAATTCAATACAGTAAATGGTAACTCTAAAAATATTTAAATACTAGGAAACACCCTAAATATATTCTGTTTAAAATGCTATATGGAATTTTTTGCTTTATAAGTAACAGAGCTTTTCCATCTCCATCAATTGAATCTATTATTATATTTCTCTTGAAGAATTGGATATTATCTAGTAATGAAACAATTTGTTTAGTATAAGGCTACAGTGTCAGTAAGACGGAATACAGTAGCTCTTCTCAGATTGCATATCATTTTTGAGAAAAATGGGTTCTTCAAGAGTCCACATTATTTTCTGCTATAGAGGACTCAGTTGTCAATATTGGCTGAACATTCTCCTACTGAAAGTTTTAAGAAAGGATGCTAAACAAATTAATTTGTTTTCAGCATTATGAAGTCCCACCATCTTACAAGTTTCACCTCTACCGTACTAATGCACTTCCATGATTTCTGGACTTCACAGTGAGCAGCACAAAATCTTTCATTCAAAAAAGACTGGGTGAACTGACAGTAACATTTTAAAATTCTTATTCTGTCTCCAAATAAGTATGAGAGTAAAGAAAGGAGGGTTGGGGACTACAGAAGGAAGATTTAGTTATGAACTGAAAACTCATAAAATGGTGTTGCAAGGAAAGATACGCAAAAATTATTTAAATTACTACATTTGCTTTCTGGGTATGTTATATCTAGGTTGTCTAGGTACCTGGAAGAGGAAGTATACATTAAATGGTCAACTGGAAAATCTGACTTAATATATGCATCCCTACCCTCAACTGGGGACACATAACACTTTTTTGCTTACTCAATACCCTGCCATGGTGTCTGGTGCAGACAGACTTAGCCTGGAGCTCCGTTACACCGTGGAGCACTCTTACACTGTGCTACTCCAGGGATTACTGGCTTGTGCTGTTAGGATTTGCTACTGTTTTGCTTTTTCATCATACAATATACTAGAATTCTTGTAGGTTGCAGTCTGCAATATATATTTTAGCCAAAACAAATAAATATTGATTTCTGTTATAATACAGGATTTTTTTTTCCAAGAGCTGGAATTGACTGGAACAATGAAAGATTAATTTAGTTCTTTCTTTAATTCTTACCTGAGAAGAGTATGTGTGACCATCTGATCCACAAACAGGATTGGTATAAACTACTGGACACTGCTTGCAGTTTGATGAAATGGGACCACCCCTCC
Organism: Sclerurus mexicanus; assembly: GCA_013396755.1. Classification (NCBI taxonomy): domain Eukaryota; kingdom Metazoa; phylum Chordata; class Aves; order Passeriformes; family Furnariidae; genus Sclerurus; species Sclerurus mexicanus. Next base: position 1,194,769 of record VWZF01001128.1, read on the forward strand.
ACTGTTTATGGCCTAAACCAGCCTCTTTCATACTGTAAGTAAACAAAAAGTATGTAATTCTGATAAGTAGTAGCAAAAACAGAACATATTTCAGGGTATTTTAATGAGCCTTTACAAACAGTAAGCCATAAGTAATTTAAACCACAAAGTTTTCTTCTAAGTAAAGAGCTGCCAATGTCTTTGGTATATACTTGCTCACCTTTGTACATTACTCATTGTAGTAATTTCACTTTCTAAAGTATATTAGTAGAAAAAGATGATTAAGTTGATGCTTTGGTAACTGTTAAACTTACTGATCAGTGAAAGATGTCTGACTTACGTGGCACTTAATGGTCTTTTTATTATTAAATAGTATGAATAGAATTGTTCTATCAATTCTGGTGTTTAAGGAGGCAATACGTAAGTTTTAGAAAAACATATAATAATTCTATAGAAGCAGGTAGGTGGTTCTTCAGAGTACCGTTTGGTCTGCTTTGAACACTGCCTTTCACAGATTACAATTTGTAAAATTCAGTCAACACTCAATATAAAGTTCAAAGGGACCAAAAAAGGTAATCCACTGGGGCACAAAATCAATCTACACAAACATATATGTATATGCTTATACAAACAGATATATAGGGCTAGATCGATCATTTTAACTTAGCTACACTGGGTCAGATTAAATGTCTAAAATAAGTTACTGATGCTTCTTCAGAATACTTTGTAGCCTTCAGTCTGGGGCATATGGCCAACTTCAGACAGACATGCTTTCTTTCTGTAGCTTTGAATTATTTTTTATTAATTAATTTTTCCAGTTTTTTCTTTCAACTATGAAAGCATTTAGCAGCCACTGTATCTTGAAACAGCTGCTTCTTGAGAGTTGCCCAATCATAGACTGGCCTAAAAATAGGCTTTACATATTAACTTCTTGCATACAAATAAAAAAGAAAAAAACCAACAATAATGCATGATTTTTATACTGTGTTTTCTGGTTAGGATCTAAGTGAGGAATCTAAAATTGATTACACTTAGACTACAACAATGACTTACCAGGACACACACAGGTGCTCAAACCTATTAAAAACTCAAATAAAACATTCTTCACCAGAGCAGAACTCTTTCAGCTTGGTTCACCTACAGATAATCTAGAACTGTTTTGCTAGTAGTGAATCACTGTTTGAGAAGTTGTCTGGAGTAATAAATGTGAGAAAATAAACTCCTTATCCTCTGGTTTTATATTGAGCAGCATAAAAGGCTAAAAGCACACACCTAACAGTAAACTGGTGATGACAGAAAACAAAAGCCCCTTTCCAAGCTGTGCTAATGTTTTCATGCTGTGCATAATTTTGGCTGCAAATATGGTCTTTTAGAAGTAAGAAAAAAACCACATAAGTTACAAAAGTTTGCATTTAGATTATGCTGTGTGGTAAAATTTTAAACTGAACAGATTTTTTGCAGGAATCTGAAATGCTGTACACAGAAGCTATCAGTTACTGATGGAAAAGCCTGTAAAAGCTTCATGTCAGTTATGCGTAGCATAATGAGTGGTAAAGCATTAATACAGGAAGTTTTTATGTCCACCAGGAAGTATTAAAAAAGGAAACAATTCAAACATACCACCCTAATTAAGAATAAATCACAATCCTTTCTGCTGAGCTGCATAATTTGAAGACTAAGTAAATTTCATCTTATTTTTATTATAGCAAAAAAAGCAAAGTTGAATTGTATCTTTGCTTATGTATAATATATAGTAATAATGTGACTATTGCTGCTCCTCTCACTTGACTGAGAGTTTTACAATCATTCACATGAGTTCCAGCATCATCAGATTATAGAGATGGCTGCATCTTTCTCTTACTTCTTGTTACTTTTATAGCTCATAATTATGTAGAAGTGCCCCAGCAGCCTGAGGCTACTGGGTGTCCCATCTATCAACCTTATGAAATTTCTGTTTATCAGAGATATAGTAACTTTAAAACACTGCACAAGTCAATTACAAAAGTTCTAGACATCAACAGAAAGAAGCTCATTAATATCAGCAAAAACCAGAAACTGGAAGCAGAATTTGAGAGACACACAGTGGTTGGGTATAGATGCCTAAAACATATCAAAGGACTAGCGCTGCTTACAGTGTTGTAGTGTATCTGCACCCTTGTGCACGCCCTCGGTGAAGTATAAAGACAAGTAAAGGCTGAGAAAGGTAAAAAAGAAGCCCCTTTAGATGGAGTAAGTAAAGATGGAGTAAGTAAAATCATCTGAAGGAAAAGAGAATGACGTATCTCAGAGAGGATCACAAGGAGGATGGAATCTAGGGTGGTGAGGTACGAAAAAACCAGAAAATACTTGATGTAGTCAGATAGATTACCTTCTCTCAACTAACCTCTGCTTTGTTAGGCTTTTAAATGCAGAATCCCAGGGTACTCATTTAAGACAAAGAACATTGTTTCCAGTTTTACACAGGACTCCCCTGAGACCTTCAGCAAATCACTGTTATAAAAAATGGGGTTTCTAGATAACTAATAATATTTTTCTAAAAATATAGTTGTATGTTTCCAAACTTCTAATGGAATGTACAATGATACACAAATTATAAAAAATGATACTTTGAAGGTATCAATCCAGAGATCTCATCATGGAAATGGTTTGTATGGACCTCTGTTCAGAAGCTTTAGTGCAATGATGCTTAAACTAGACTGTATTATCAAAGATACTGAACAGCTATTTTTGATTGTCAGTCACTGAGATGATGGGCAAATATAAAAAGTCAATTAAAGTATTTTTAAAGCTAGTTATGGTAGATACATGCATTTCACAAAATACATGAAAAATTCCTTTTACTTAGGTTCTCAAACATTTCCTTCACCATTGTTTAATTGCATCAGATTTTTTTCTGTTGACTTTTTCTTTGTAACCAGGTGTTGTGGTTATTTTTTTTATAGCAAGGCAATGAGCACACATACGAACCATTGACATGGAAATCACAAGAAACTAATGTGATGATATAAAACATCTTGAATTAAGATCATTGATGTACGTCCACAATATCATGAAGTAAGTACAGAAAGACTGCTTAATCACAATATAATGAGTTATCATTTATGTGAGATATGTAGATAAAGCAAGATATTTTTACATTTTAAAATGTTAGACAAGAAAAAAATAGCTAACAAATAAGTCAGTTACTTCACTTTAATAAATCACTTGTTTCTTCCTTGTATTCATTATAATTCAATATCCAAGAAAAAAACCCAGACCACTGCAACCTGCAGCTAATAAAATTTTGCCATTTAATTTTGTGATAAAACTGCAATCACTATAAATGTTCTTGCACTTGTTAGTATGTTGTCACAATAAATACATGATGCCAGATGAAAGTCAATCTCTTCCACTGACAAATTTTCTAAATGTCCTGGTATTTGTCTTGTAATAAAATAATTAGTACTAAATACGCAAGCTCCACCTTATGTGACATTGGTGACATCTAAAGGATAAAATTAAGTATATCGGTTTAATTTATCAGCAATGCTTGTGATTGCATTAATTTGCATATACCAAACTGTGGATGTCTGCCTAGAAGCATAATTAGCCAATCTGCCCAATTACTCTAGCCTATGTACCTGTTTGCATACATAAACTTACCTTCCTGTATACACAGTGATTGTGCCTGCAAATACTTTGAGAATGCTTAATGTAACCCATTTAAAATTTAGCTTCAAGGAACTCTTTGGCAACATGACTCATTTAATTATATCCATAAAATGAATGAGTGCCCAATTCACTTGAAAAAGTACATTTCATAGCTAGATTTGATAACCTTCAAACACATTTCTTCAAATACAGACTGGTAGAAAAAAAAAAATCTGAGTTACTAAAAACTAACCTTTGAAAGAATTCTTCTAACTCTTCTCTGATAACTACATTTGCATCTTTAAAAGATTTTAGAGTTATCCCAATTTAGAGAGACTGCCTGATAATGTTTTGCCATGGCCTTTGGGGGACACAATCAGGCTGTGTCAGATTAACATAATCAGAAAAAAACACTTGTATCATAAAATTTAATTTGCTTTCTTTGCCTGGACTTCCTGGAAAGTTATCTTTTCACGCAGAAGCATCCTTGGAGAAAACTATAATCATCAATATACTATTGAGATGTTTCTTTCAAATGTCAAAAGATATGCCTACTACATTACTATGAAATGATCTGACATAGTTTCCTGCGTTTCCTATATATTTAGCTAGAAATGGTCACATACACATAGCTGAAGCAGATTTTGCTTAGCAAATACTGGAGGTGTGGAAAGCATTCCTGTCTATCACAGACTTCATTTTCTGTCATGCAGATTTTTCTAAAGACAGAGATACAAGTTGACTCAATATCTGTAACAACTCTACCTCAAGATCTGTTTAAACTAGGAGATATATAGAGTTACTTCAAGAGAAACAAGTGAGGCACAGGAGCATAAACAATATCTAGATAATGAGAAAAGTAAACAAATTAGTATTTAACATTTTTACCCGACACTTCAAACACAACCAACAAATCTGTTTTTATGACCTGGTATAAAGTATTACTGAAGATAAGGAAAAAGAGTGCACCTTCCCACAGAATATAGATACTAAATGTTGAATTCCTTGAAATTTGCAGAAGAGCAAGAGCACAGTCTCACCAAGTGATACTAGAAACATTCCTCACCCTTACTTTTATGGCTTTAGAATACATACTTAACTATTTAGCAGACAACGAGATCAGAAGATGTCATAGTCAGGGGTGGGTTCTTTGTTTTAATAAGAAAGTAATAAATCATTTGCTGTCTGACTTCTGTGAACTTTTTGCCTTTTATTCCTGCCTACTCCACAAATCCCACTTAGCAGTCCTGAGTCACAGAGGCTGTCAAAACTTTAGATAAAACTAAAAATAATAGTTGTGCCTCTAAGTGCCACATATTCTCAGTGCCTCTAAGAAATCTAGATATAGTGATCACTGAAGCACCACAGTACACTCCATCACCCCACAAGTATCTGCAGTTCAGACCACGAGAATACAGACGAATGGCACATTCACACAGTTAATTCACAGCTAAATGCCTAGCTTATTTTCTCAGGACTGAGGTTTTAATATGGCAGGGATTAATAAACTTGGAACAGACTTCTAGGGAATCTATTAAATTGTGAGAAAGAGCTGTCAGAAATTACATAGAGTAGAATCATAGAATGTAAGAAAGGCAAAACTGCAGACAGAACTAAGATTGTTGACACAAGGTCAGTCAGAGGTGGAGGCAAAACAAGCCACAAGTATGAAATTTGTAAAATCATAAAAGCAAAAACAGTCAAAGGTTTAAACAACACTGAGGATCAGCCCATTTTAATGAGCTGTGGAAGTCAACACATGCTGTACTTGAACTCTTTGGCCAGCAAGGACCCACTAAGTACCTTGCAAGAGGTGGAGAGCATCTTTACATATTGTCTGACAACAAATTACTCCTAGCTAAGTATTGTGTCTATTTGGTGATAAATAATTTTATACTTTTAGGTAGCATGTATCCTGCTTACAAAGCCTTTGTGACCTATAAAAACTGCTTGAGGAAAGCAGTTCAGAGGGCAAAGATTATAACTATAGTTTCACAAGTTAAGCATATGATAGAAAAAAAACTTGGATGAAGCAGGTGTTTACACATGGCAGAACAATCCACCTATTATGGGATGTCTAATTTGGCTCTCCAGCATAGTTATTTTTGGCCTCCAACATAGGAGCTGGAGAACAGTAAAGTTACAGAAAAAGGTCTTTCAGTTCTTTTCAAACTATAAAAAAATGTATTGTCATTTAAATGATAAAGATGCTTCCTTTGCTAGATATTGTTTTCATGTAGTATAGATCATACAAAATTACCGTGGCAATATTGACTTCATTTTTAAATTTATCAACTCACCTACTGTTTTTCCTAATTCAAGTTGTTTAGAAGACTTCTACGTCATGAAAGTACTGACTTACACGACTTCTTTCCTTTCAGTGCATATAAGCATTTTTACTCACTGAACAGACAATAAGAAATCTCCTAACTTACACAGTTAAGTGCTATTTTTTTTAAAAAAGGGCTTTATTATTGTTTTAATCTGTAAAATCTTAAAAATTTCATGACATCGCTCACTAATAATCAGTAAAGTCTCCCACAGCAGAAACTGACAGTAATAAAGTTGAGAAGGTTTGAACAGCTCGAGTTATTACCAAGGATGCTCACAATTTCACGTGGTTACAGACTTTAGGCCTCAAATAATTTGATACATATTTTAGTTGATACAATGCATATGCAATATTAAAAAAGAAACTGAGATACATACACACACATATCCCACTTGGGTAAAACAATAACGTATTATTTTAGGAAAATTTTTTAATAGTGTATATTAACTTATGAACTGAGACTTCACCTTTTGACCACTTGCCAAGATATGCAAATGTCTTTCATAAATGCTTTTTATGCTAATCTAAGTGCTTGACCTTGTAATAATGCAATGTTTTAAAAAATTCTCTTAGAGTTATAACCTCTTCTCAGAACTGTTTTCATTTTATGAAGTTAAAAGAATTACTTAACAGTTCTAAAACCCTATTATTTTCTATTTTGCAAAAACAGGTCATTACACAGATTTTGTGTATGTTCTCATCCTTGCAAAGTTTGCTTCTTTGAATATAAATACATTCATTATATATTAGTTCTATTGGAAAAATACAATTAATATGTGTTGCAAAAGAAAGCAAAGATTTTTCAACATTTCCCAATCTTTTTCTTTTACACATTATTTAATACAGCTGAAAACCTTTTTTTTGTTTTTTTAAAGACAGAAACCATTCTCTTCAGTCATTAAAGATAATCTTAAGAACATCTAATAACCAGAGGATCATGTCACGTCTTACATTCTTACAGTTTTGTGAACAGGAACCCAAAATTCCTTCATAACAAGTGAACTGCAATAAGCCAATTTGATTAGTGTCACTTAAATGTGGATTCTATGTCTCAGGATGTTTCACATTTGCAAAACTGCAAGGTCAGGTATTGGTTTAATTTTTTAATGATTATGTATCTATTATTGAGAGAGAAGTCAAAGTTATTAATTCGGGATTTATTTTGCATAACATGCCTTTTTTTACCTATGTAGATAGTCCAATGTCATCAGAAACCATCTCAATGCCTATGATTCATTAAAAAATCAGTGAAGAAAAATAACCTAAAAATTAAAAATAGATTATATTAAATATAATAAAATAATTAATAATCACTTCTACAACCCCAGTAGACAAATAGTGATAAAATTTTGACTAATACAACTATTAGGATGACCACTCCTACAAGACTCACTACTTTATGTTGAACATAATTACAGAATAGCTTGCACTAGAAAATAGTTAATTTTCCTATTGGCTCAAAACACTGGCTGCTATGAAAATGTTCATTCACCATTATAAGAGTAACCTCCACTCATCAGATTCAGAACCCTGCAGAATGATTCAATCTAGCTTTCCCATTGCCTGGCAAGTAAAAGTTGCACCCCTGCTGCCCATGCTCACAGCTCGCTCTTCCCTCATGTGGGATCAGTCACGGTGCCTGTTTGAAAAATGAAGACAGAAAAGAAGGAAGAAAAATCCATTTATAAGCATCACAATAATCAATATCTGAAAGAAGGATTTCCATTTTCTCTCTTTAATATTATTATCATAGGTCTGCTCTGTCAATCACTTGAATTTTAGAGCTGTTAGGCAGACTAAATCTTTTATTTCTTTGAAGCACTTAAAAAGCTTATTTGCACTCTTCAAAATTACTCCAAAGAGTTGAGTATAGAGGCTTACAGGTAAAAAATATCAGTTATCGATCAATTTCAAGTCAACATGGGTTTTTTTCCTTCTGAATCATAAGTGTAGAAGGTAACTAAAGAAACATTATTTGTGCAAGGCAACTAATGCAGTGTAGGAATTAAAATAATGTACACCTTGACCATTTAAGCTTTTCAGTTTTTCTGTACTTGCTCATTTTCCCCCAAACTCACATATTTGTTTACTTGTTAAAAAAGATCCACTCCATGTAATTTCTTATTTACTAAAAGGCATTTTTATACTCATATACCAATGCTAAAATTACTTCAAGTTGATGGTACATTCTCAAGAACAGCATTTGTAACATTCTGGAAAACACACCATCTTCCCAGCAATGACATAACATGAATGTTAAGACAATGCAACACCCCTTAGGGTTAAAAAAACCTGTAAACAAACAAACTAACAAATCAAAACCAAGAAACATACACACCAGCCAAAAAAACCCTTTCACACTTTCTTACATATTCATACAATGTATCTGATCAAATTTTCTTACTCCTTAAAAATCCAATGGTGCTGTGTTCCTCCAAAGAACATAGCACCATTTGTCAGCTCTAATACCTTTTTTTTTTTTTTTTAATGAGTTCGACAAAAAGATTTTGGCTTTCTCCAAGAAAGGTTACTTGCAGGTTTTTTTCCCCAAGTTTTTTAGATTTGTGTCCACTTATTTTTTATTCTAAGACAAATGTTTCAGAATGTGCTTCCTCTGTTCTACGAGAGCAAAGAATACAAAATACAGTCTTGCATTTAAAGTGACAAATAGTGATAAAATCTGTACAATTTCTACTATACAAAGATTCTTTCTTTCAGTGTCCTATCTATATATGAACTATATATTTTTAAAAAATCAATTCAAGATATTTTATGAGCCTTTTTCTGTCAATTTTTATGAAATTCATATTAACACAAATTATTCTCTATGGGGTTTTTTGCTCCACATATAAAAATGATTGAAAAGCTCCCAATTAACTTTAAAGTTCTTATGAATATTGATGTACTATTGCCATATATTTACATACTAAAATACTAATAATATCTTTAAGCTTAAAAATGAGATTGCATAGTCAGAGCAGGTAACATTAGGGACTGCCTACTGACAGCAGCACAATCTTAGACCTGCTTTATTTTCAGGTCATGGAAAAAGGCACAGTCTAAGATGTCTATTCTAAGATATTTATATTCTATGGTAAAATTCATCTTTTTACAAGAAGAAATAGAGTTCTAAGTGTTGAATGTTATACATTATTTTTTCAGAGTAATAAGTGAGAGAATGAAATGGTAAACACAAAAGAGTGGTAAACATCTGGGGAAATAATGCTTTAGTCTTCTCTTAGTATTTCTATTTCACATTTGTTGATGCTCTCAAATACATTTGCCATGCTTGGCTTTTTAAGTTCTTCCTAATCTATTTAAATAAACGTTTAAATTCATTAAAACCAGCTTCACTTGTCAGCATGGAAAGAAGGCAAAAGCATTCTGCTGTAAGCCAGGACACTTAATCAATTAGAATAAACACCACAGTCAAGGGAAAAAGCCAGACTCTCAAGGAAAAATGCCTTTATAAATATTTTTTATTACACTGATTTTAATTTTAAAGTGTTCTTTCAAAAAAAGCCCCAAAACAAAACACCCCTCCCCCAAACAAAAAACCAAACAAACAAGAAAAAAGAACACCTTCATTATGGTCCCAGACATTATTTTTTCTGGTTTTATTTCTTATTTGCAAGGTTTTTTCAGGGGGGGGTGGGGTCAGCTGTAGTTCTGTTCAGTTCTACTAAAAAAAAACCCCAATACAAAATCTATACATCTCGCTGAGCAAAACCTATATAAGCAGGTACAATTACATAATTCTACTGATTTAGCTGCTAACAAAATGTGCTCTCCATGTGATGTTTGAGCTATATGCATATATGCCTGTCTGAAGGAAAGCTTAAAATGAATATATACTGAAATGCTAGCTAGACAATTATATGGCAGCATTTATTTTAGAATTCACGCTTAACGTATGCACGTCTTATAATGTATAAAAATTTAGCCAACATGCCCTGTTCGGAACAATTACGGGGGAGGAGCGAGGGGGGAAGAGTGCAGCAAAAAATGCTGTGACACTACTGAGAGAAGACTACTTCATGTTTGACTAGATTTATACCATTTCTACTATCATCACTTCCTTGTAACATTAGGCTTTGCCTAACACATTAGGTAACTTGTATATTACAGGGTTAAAAGAAAGTAACCTCATTTCTAATTTGGCTTCCTGTAAGAAACCTTAATACATCTTCATTACATTAGGGAGCCTGGTAAAAAATTTCTGTCTGCAAATAAGTATTCCAACAGTAATCGCAGAGTTTTCTTTCTCTTCTCCATTGCAGATACATATGATGTTTCTGTTGTCTTTAATGATAAGGTATGGTTTCAGTCATTCTTGTGGGTCATTTCTGAATACTCCCAGTATTCTTCCTAAATTCAAACGGCACAGTATTATGGAAGCAGTTCCACTAAAACAACTAGAAATTCTACAACTGTTCTACACATAATTCAAGATTACATTGGTTATATCCATGTGTATGGTCTGCACAGGCCGTAATATTGCTCAAAGGACCTTGGGACTTCACATTTCAAACACCTTCAGGATGCAGCTTACCTACATATCCATACCATTAATATTGCTCTCATGTTGTGTAATGACTGTAAAGCGTGGAGGAATAGGAACCACAATGTCTTCTGCATCTGCCCCCAAAACTCCCTTTGTCAACCAGGGCTGGATGCTGACTACTGCAACCTTGTACTATCTAACAATATTTAAGGTCATGGCCAACTCAGAGCTGACTGTAGCACTGTTTAAAATATAACATGTTTATATGATTATTATACCAGTCCTATGATTCCTCACATTCTCCACTGGGGTTTAAAAAGGAAAAAAAAACCAAAACATCACAACTGCTTTCTCTCAAGTAAGAGCTCTAAAACACCCTGGTATCGCATCACTACAAACGTTAGTGCAACACCTCTTAAAAGTATTACTATAGATTTTTACTAGTACTCACAAATCCCTAATTAATTTCAATTAAGTATTTGACATTAACATTTTAGATCCAGATGTCACGTTACAGGTTTATTTCAGTTGTTTTTCAACACTTTAAGTGTGGTGGTTTGTCACTCTGATATACCATGCTTCTTTCTTATCTTCACAACTTGATATAATTATAACACATTCTATATTAATATATATTGAGATATACACAAATGGACACAACTTTTGTGGTCTTGATTCCTTAGTGCACAGTTCATAGTAACTTTTGCAATTACCAGTAGAACACACAGTATCTCTGTACATGTATCCTACTTAAAGTCAGTGATTTATAACGAGCAAAGCAAAAGTTTATTCTTCTCTATCACATCCCAGGTTTAACTGACAAAATCATGAGACTACAGGGGAGAACAAATACAGTATGGTTGGTATTAATAGCAGTAGCTTGCACAAGCTTTCTCCTGTTCTCTTAAGAATAAAAATCCTCAGTTGCCTTTTTTTTCCCATTCCTCCATAAAAAGAAAATGGAATATATATATTAATTCAACTGGCAAATTGATTTGCTGCACTACTTATCTTGAAATGTTTTACTGTATTGATGCATTTCTAAATGTTTTATTGTGTTTAATTATATCAGCTTTAGTTTTATCCCTTCAATAGAAAAAGTGTATGACACAATATGACTTGTGGAAGTATCCTAAATTCAGCATGTTCCACTTGAGACTCTTAGCTCTGAATTTGAAAAAAGTTTCTACTGCATTCACTGCAGTTGCTACTTGTCTCTCCTTTTTCACTTTATTTATATTGATGGCTTTTCCACTATCATCATGTCTTTTCTCACACCAGCTGAGACATGGAGAGAGAAGAGGGAATAATCCATTCTTTAAAGGGCAAAATTTACCTGAAATTGTTTTCTAACATCATATACAGCAGTGTATTTCAAGCTCAGTATCTTATCTTCTTATGATGTATATGTCACATAGAACTACTTGGAGCCAAAATTGAAAAATTCAAGGAGAGACAAAAGGAACTATATGCCTCTCCAGAATGCATTTAGCAGTTCTGAACTCCTCATTACACCTGTGTGGCGTGAAGCCACTTTTACAAAGAATATACCCAAAGTATTCATGTTCAGGGATCTAAGTATCCCTTAATTGCATAAGTGAATCAGAGTTGCTTCAGAGTCTCTTTATGGCACACAACCTTGCAGTCAGACACCCATTTTAGTAAATGTTCTTTGCTCTTTAGCACAGCTTTACAGAGAGTGTTACTTTTGCCCCCACCCCCTGCTTTAGCTTTCATTCTACAGTAGTCAGCTACATTCATCAGTGTCCACCTGCGTGGCTGATGCTGCTACCACCACCTACAGAACAACTTCTTAAACCTCAAAGTTTTAATTTACTGTTCTCCCCACCTTCAGAAGTACCACATCTCTTTTGCTTAGAGTAAAAATGGGATTTTTTACATTAAGCTGCTATATTACAGGCACTGTGTAATATAATTCTACCTACCCAGGACACCTGTTTTCACTTAGCAAGCTTGAACTGGACTCACACTAGTCTAAACCAAGAATAATTCTCCTAAACAAGAAAACAGACAGAACCTAATCTCCTTACATACTACCTACTGCCTGGTGCTGAAGGGCTATAAGAAGGCACATTGCCATAGAACACAGGGTAATGGCCTTACACTGAAAGAGAGTAGGTTTAGATCAGGTATAAGACAGAAATTCTCACTGTGAGGGTGATGAGGCAAAGGAAGAGGCTGCCCAGAGAAGCTGTGGCTGTCCCGTTTCTGGCAGTGTTCATGGCCAGGTTTGATGGGGCTTTGAGCAACCTGATCTAGTGAAGGTGTCCCTGCCCATGGAAAGGGGGTGGTAGTAGATGATTTTTAAGGTCCCTTCCAACCCAAACTATTCCATGATTCTATGAATAAGGCTTGAAATGGCCCAGCTATCTTAATAATTCTAGTACTAGAATGTCCTTTATTCTATGGCCAAAACACATTATTTTACCAAAATAATTTCAAAAGCATCACAATATCATGCCTAGTTATGGATTCTAAGGCATAGCACACACTTGGCCAGAAAACTTATGCAAGGGTGCTCAGAACTACAAGTAATATGTATATGGTATTTAAATTAAAATTAATATAGTATCTCAAACTAGTTTTGCTGCTGTGATTATGTTAGGTTACTTGTGACAAAGACTGTAATGTTTTTAGATGATGTCAATCAGGTGCTAGAAGAGCACTTGCAGGCTGCAAACAACACTGCTTTACAGTTCATGAGTTTTTAATGGAATATTGTACACCTGTGTATCAGCACCTCACAAAACTTAACTTCTGTATTCCAGCACTGGTTAACAGGCATGGCATATGTCCTTCTTCATATGTCTATGAAATAAAGAATGCCTTTGGATCATGTAGCCAACTGTCAACTTACTGCACTGCAACCTTCCAAGTGCTCTGTAGATAGATGAAAGAACACCTATCAGTACCAATTTTCTCACTCCAGAGGAGGAGGAGGAAGAGGAGAAAAAAAATAAACAGAAAAGAGGCAGAATGGCTTTCAGCTTGGTGTTATCTTTTCTGTCAGTATGATATCTTCTGAATTTATGAATGGTCTCTGATAACATTAGAAAATGGGAAGATACAGCTGATAAGTTGACATAGAGGTCTGCTCAGACAAAATGCATGGGAACAAGAGTATAGTAAGATGATAAATGAGCAAAAATGGGTTGTCAAATTATTAGTCATGAAGGATCACCTGCTGGATTATACTAAGTCGTTCTATTGATATTCTTTTACATTATTAAAACATCAAAATTTTCCTTTTTTTCATTCCCCCTCCTTTTTTACTACTGAAGAGAAGTGAAGTTTCTCATAGGTCAGGAATGTTTCTCCTTAATCTCAGACAGCTAACTCATCTCAGACCCTGCCTGTCTGAGGCAGTGAAATTCATGCACATGCATGACAAGCCCAAACCATCAAAGAGTACCACTTCTATTACTGTGCAACAGGTCTGTACACAGTGGTCAGTCATATTGCCAAATATACAGAAGTTCAGTGAAAGAGTATCACAATCTATTTCGGTAAACTTCATGGGAGGAGAGGGGAAAATCTGGTAAGTATAAAACCTAGTTCAACAAAGCATTGCACCAGCTAAACTTATTAAAAGAAAGAACAACACTTAAGTAGAACCTATTTTGGCCACGTATTGCCTGTGTTTGAAATTTAATTGTTTGAAATTTAATCATATTTTGCAACGAGACTGTCGTCCCCCAATTCAAGGATTGTCAACAGTGAGTCTCACTGGGGGGAAAAAAGTGTTTCCTTTGTAGTTAGAAAATCATTAAGCATTTTTTATATGCTGTAAGTGTGGAATTTACAGCTTGAAAACGTTGCAATTTAAATTAATTCATAGTTTGTTTTATTTATTCATCTGCATTTGTCATAGGTATATTAAACCCACAGAGACGGTGTTATTGCCGTATTGGAAATAAACCAAACAGTTTAAAACAAAGCAATGCTATTTTCATTGGTATCTACAAATGAACCTACTTTTAAAACACTAAGGATTATTTGTGGTATTGTTTGAGGCAAGAAAATCAAATAGATAAAAATTGTGAGGTTTTCTAGTCTGCTAATTCACACATACAGATAATTTTAAAGATAAAAATTTAATATAAAAGATACCCATTAAGAAATATCTGTACCAGAATATCATTCAAATAGAGTAGGTTTCCTCAGGTACAACCTCTTCTTTGCCTCATCTAGAAGTTTTGTCTAGACACAATCTGGGTATTTGTCTGAGATTTCTGGACACAGAATCTATGGCACCATGCATCCTGTGGATAGTCTTGCATGTACAATAAACCTAAAGCATCCCTGAAATCACTGGCCAGATACTGTCTGAATTAAGGCAGTGGATCCCACAGATTTAGGAAGCTTTAAATCCAATCTTAGGGGTATTGTTATTATAAGAATTTATTATTATTATTGTTACTACTACTAATGCAGAAAAAGCGTAAGGGTTTTAGAAAACTGTATGGTAACTGTATGATAACACTGTTCCAATACGTAGCATTTGACATAAAATGGAAAAAGATGCAGTTTTTTAGACAATAACAATCTGACATAGAACATATAGTAGCCTATGGAAAAAGCCCTACTTTTGGCAATCTGGACACACAAAAAAGGTTTTGGCATTTGATTTTAAATGAAAGATAAAAATACTACCAGACACCAAACCTCCTTATATAACTTACCATATAACAAAGACAAACATTTAGTGACTCCTGACATGCCTTCACTGTCCTGAGTACTGCTCGTTTCCAAAAACAGTAGTACGTTTTACTTTAAAGTACCAATATATGAAAATACTTCACTCTATGAGGACAAACAACTCCAGCTACTAGAATTAATGTATTTTTCAACATTGCAAATCATAAATGTATTGTTTTATACAAATGCAATGCTTTCTGCTCCCTAAACACTACTCCTACTCAGTTTCACACACTTTACAGTTTTCCCACCACTGCTACATAAACAAAACAACAGATGCATTCTGAGTCTACAAACACAACTTATGAACCAAAACCTTCAAATAAAATAAATGTATAAGAACTGATGTTAAATAGTAATAAAAGTGCCTAATTATAATCAGATTCACATTTTAAAATCTGTGAAAGAACTCTCCACATACAAGCATCCTGGAGTTCTGTTGTATTCCATTACCTGTTACAAGAGTATTTCAGTAACACTGTAAGACAAAAAGAAAAAAACAAACCCTGCAAACACACAACTTACCAATGAATGTCAAATTAAGCACTAGCTGATTACAAATGTTTGCATCAGCTATTTTAGAATTGATAATATATTCTAGTAAAGTACATTGAAAATTGATACTGGCAGCTAGTTTTTAAAGCACTATCAAAACAAATTTCAAGCTTGACAGGTATTTTTAAGAAGGGGCATTGAACTGTTCCTGCATTCACTTTGCCTATTTTTCCTAATAAAGGAATATTCAAAGATTTTATTATAATTTTTATTATCATTTTGTATTATTTCCATGTTTACAGTAGTATACAATGATTCTTATTGCTATGGACTACAATCAACTTTACAGCTAAGGACAGAGAAATCATTTATAAACACTGTCTTCCTAATAATTTTTTTTTTTTTTTTTTTTTTTACAAAAAGGCAATCTTTTTAAGTAGATTCTCAGGAATACTGCAAGGGAAAAGACCATTTTAGAACAACAACAACACAACAAAAGCCCACATACCATTTTTTATTACATTAGCATCCCCTAGGATTAGTCAAAAATTGTACACTCTGACAGCAATGCTTTCCTAGATAAAGACATCACATTCTTTTCTGTGATCTAGTTTATGACAGAAGTATCCTAACTCACTGGTTTTTAGGGGGTGGTAAAACTGAGTGTGCCTTCAGCTACTATCAGCAAGACAGAAAGAAATAGCAAACTGGAATCCATTTTCCAAAAAAAAAAATCTCAATCCTAATTTATAATCTCATTGCAGACTCTGAAAGTAGGACTCTCATGTTCACAGAAAATTCATCACGTCAACTGATTATTTGGTGCACCCTCTCGCTCCTGCAGGCAACTGAGAATCTGAACAAGCCTACTGGAGCAGGTAGAACATGAGTAGGCACAGGATTTACTAAATTAACTGAAGTCCATATGAATTAGTCTAGCATAGGACTCCATATTTTCCTTAAAGAAAGGCATACAATGGATTTTGAATGGGAAAAGGATAGTGGAAAACACTTGTTCTGCTAGTAAATAGAGTAGGGAAGCTCCATTTAGGTCTTCTTTATTTAAAGTTTGCTTTGATCTCCTATAAAACATATATACTAAGAAAAAAAAACTTCAAACATTAAAATATTCATATTTTATATTTCCACAGACACAGGTTGGGTAGGGCAGCAATTGGATAGCGTTTTGGGGCTTTTTATTAAGGACAGCCATTTTTGAGTCTAAGCTACAACCTTAATAAATTGTAAGGCTGATATAGAAAACACTGGTACTGCAATATACAATGTAATCTACATATGTATCTACAATATACAATGTAATCTACATTTTGCTGTTGTTAGCAAAAGTTTCCTGGAGAGAGAGAGCGAATTCCATGAGAGGATCCTGTTCTCCTCTAGCTGTGTATTCCCACTAAACCCCCACTAAAAATGAATGAAACACATGCTCACCAAGAAATGTATATACCTTCACGACCTATGCAAAATGTATGACGCACAGCGTTAGTCAGCCTTTTAATTTCCCAGTGAAACAAAAGAGAGTAAAAAAGAAGCTTCATTTTCTTACCTTAATAAATTAAATTGCATAGTATATAAAAATCACAAAAATATTCAAATTTTCACCTCTCTTAAGCACATAAGAGTCCAAGTTATTTTCTCAGCAAGTTCAATTAAGCTACGGCTAAGCAAATTTCCTTTTCAGTACTTTGTAGAGCGTAACTATGATCACAATGGCATAGTTACACAATAATTGGACTAATCAAAGCTATATAATGTCAGTATTGTGAATGAAGTAGTGTTGCTCATTAGCCTATTACAAAAGAATTACTATAAATTCAGCCTACGTGCAGCAACACTTCCTGTGCAAACAAACACAGATAATGCAACAAGCCTGAAACACTGCCAAGCGGGCAGACTGGCAGCACAAATTATGCAAAGAACCAGAAAGCCTTCACTAGATTCAATAGAGCTTGGAGGATAAGAATGATTAAGTGTTTCTGTGTACAACTACAAATCACAGTAATGAATCAGACTAAAATTTCCAATAAGGGACTCAACTGCACCAGCTGGCCTTCTTCAACAGCATTATAATGTGAAATGATGACATCCTAAATAGTGGTGCTTGCAACTTCCTCAAAATCTACCCAAAGCAAGTCCTTTGTTTTGCTTCAGTTTTTGGAAACATTTTTGGGTTTTTGTTGGTTGGGTTTTTTGTTTTTGTTTTTTTAAAAAAATCACAATAAAGCATTGTAGCACCTAAAGATACAGAACAGTTATAAATCTACACTGTTTCTTCTTCTTTGCTTCTTTTCCTTTTTCTTCTAAACAAATGAATCTTCCATACCAGTTCTAATGGACTCTCCTTCAAAACTGCTTGGACTACTTAATATAACTACAAGCAAGTCTAAACTGAAAAGCCTCTTTCTTTTCTTGTACAGCGAGAGTGATAACAAAGTGCCTCATATTCCAAAGCATGATGCTTTGGAAATCTGGGATGCATGTATCCATACAATATGAACAAAAAGGATACATATATATGCATGTGTATGTATTTATTCATACGTATGTATGTGCATGCATGTATGCCCATGCGTGCATTACATGTATATGTGAATTTCTTATCAAATAGGCCTCTCACGTATTTGGACTTTGCCACTTTTTATGCTTGGGGGCATAACCTCAGCCATGCAGTACCCACATCCATGGAAACAGAAGAGGTTTTGTCTTGCTTTCACAGTGCAATCTATGTTATTCTCAGCTTCTGTCACATCATTTGGGCTAATCCACCTTATGCTTCAGGGCCCAACACTCATCACTTCCAAGCTGAGATGGAACAGTTTCCTCAAGTTATAATACTAACGTGAACACACCCAGGGAAAAATTTATGTTACTCTACCTCATATAAAGATGTATTTAGACTAGTTCTCCACATTTTTCAGAGAAACTGTAGAGGACAGGAGTCCCAGACAAGATAATGGTCTTATTTGAACCAAATCAGCACTTCAAAATGTCATTTAACTCAAAGCCCTAAAGGAAGGTGTAACAGGATTAAGTGCTAGCACAAAATCTATCAAGCTATCCAACTCCTCTGCCTTAATAAATCAGATTAGGTGATGTAATATCTTTACCACTATCAGCTTCTGTGAGTCTATAATAAAGTGACACTCTTTAATATGGTTTAATAGTGAAACTGTTGTAACTTGAAGACTGTGGCCACGGGCAGAAATATTAGAAAATTTTTATTAATCCCTAAACTCAGGTCCTATTTCACATAGGCTTGGGACAGGGAACTATTGTCACTAAACCTAACTTCATTTCACAGAACTCTTGAGAGTCAAATAATTCTTAGAGAGTGAATTCTGTATCATTAGGCTCTCCATACTGCTCACCTTCTACCCAGCTGTACATCTTATAGAAGTCCAGTCTGCACAGTTCTTTGGAATCTCCCTTGTGGAGCTCTAGTAGAAAAAAATCCACTATTTTTTTTTATTTCTTACTTTCAACTTAATATAAATGTTTCATATTATGACTCTCTATTCATCACCAGTGAATTCTTGTCATTTTCCAGGTGATCTTCATCTGTAACTGAAATGTTTTTCCATGATTAAGTCATCTCTCCTACCTTAACTTTAATAAAATAGGGTGGGGTTTTTTGGAATTGCTAGTGTAATACAATCTGTTGCTGTTAACATTTATTGGGAATCAGTTACATCAAAAAAGATGCATTCCTCTTATGAACACCTTCCCTATATTATTAAAATTACATGGGTATAAGCTGTTACCATAAGAAAGAAAAAAGAAGTACAGAAACAAGACAGAGATTAGACTATAAATTACTGTAAAGCATGAAAGGTATAATCTGAAAAGAGAAAGAAAATAAATCATAAATGAAGAGTTATTCTACAAAAGAAATGATCCCTTGTTTCTATGTAATTCCCTAGAGATTCCCTATACCTAATACATGAAATAAAAACTGGATCTGAAATGCCTGAATTGTGTTACAATTGCTTCCTACTCTGAAATCTAAGAATAAATGACTGTAGAAGGTAAAAAGCCCAACAGAAAGTAAAAGGAAGTTCCATGTCCTTACACAAGTAAGAGCTGTCAAATCTTTAAACACTCCTATTCCATCTTAACATGCTATGGATACAGCATGGCAGACACAAATGCAATCTATTTCTGCCATCACTGGGATTGATCTGCATATTTTACATAAACTCATAAGAGCATAGCAGGACCTCCAAAATAGGGCAGGGGACATTATGTCTGATGGGGAATTAATAAGAGACAGATCTACATTTGCCTAGAAAAACTGCACACACCTTTAATGCATTGAATAATTTAATGCCTCTAAGGATTGATTGATTTAATGTATCAAATCAATTTTACACAGTACTTTTCTCCTACTTAAGAAGAAGAAAAAGAGGCTGTTATATCAGATTCCATTAGGTTCAGTAAGTACAAGATTGGTCACTAGGTTCTAATACATCAAAGACACTGGGATTTACTTGGAGCATGATCTTTGGCCCAAAACTGTTTTGCAATTTCCTCATTTTCAGAACTTATACACAAACCAAGTTTCTAAGTATTACTCAGTGAGTCGGCACTAGTTTCTTGGCAGAAGCAGTCAAATCTTGGAAGGAACTGCACAATGACTGGGTCTCAACTGAATTAATCTCACTTGTAAACTGTCTTCCTCAGCTGGTTTGAAATAAAAGCAAAGAGAAATATTTGAAGCAGTCAGAGCTCTCACCTCTTCTCCTTTCACCTTTAAGTGTCAGGCTTAAATATTTTTGATAACCATGGAGT
Organism: Sclerurus mexicanus; assembly: GCA_013396755.1. NCBI lineage: Eukaryota > Metazoa > Chordata > Aves > Passeriformes > Furnariidae > Sclerurus > Sclerurus mexicanus. The sequence goes on from VWZF01001128.1 coordinate 1,215,234, forward strand.
ATCAAAGAAGAATTCCAATAGAAGTAATTCAATTGAAACCACAGGCACTGTCCCATGTTTACTGTCATGCTTACATTAAAATTCTCTGCTGGGTGTCAACCCTTCTCCATTTTTTTTCTCAATTTTCTAGACTCCTGTTCTTCAGCTGCAGCTAAACGACTTCCTTAGAACTTCACCTATACACTGATTAGTTTTGTACAGTAGCCTATGATTCACAGAATATTAGTGCAAATTACAGTATGCATCAATTAATACTATAATTGTCTATTTCAAATCTAAGACGAAGTTACCACACTTCATTGTGACCTGTACATCTGTGATAGCTCGCTGCTTGACTAACTTTACCACTTTTCTGAGTCAGGTTAGCTACCAGCTTCCACAGCCTTAATGAGCTCCTATATGTTGTGGTGTCAGCACATACCCTTACTTTCTTTGCTCAAAATGACAAGAAATACATACGCTCTGTGCATACAGAAAGCACACATTTCACTGCAGGTATTATGAAATATCCATTACCACCTACAGCTCTCCTCCTTTGACTCCTCCCTTTTTATTTTCTGTCCAATTCTCACCTGGCTGAACATTCATGTAACTTCCTTCCTCCTCCCCAAGCTCACAGGTTTAAACTCATAGTTTCCAGAGATTATCAGTACTGCAGATGCAAATAATCAAATCTCTTGAGAGTGAAGAGACTGAAAACTGAGCAGACAACTTCTCTTAGTATGATGAATATCTGCGTGTGACCATAACACTCATATGAACATATCCCAGTCTTCGTAATACTGTAATCTGAGACTCTACAAGTTGTATTTGTAATTGAACAAAGAATACTCCAAAGCATTTCATTATTTCATGTACAGAGTCTTTATAGGTGGGGTTTTTTTTCCCCACAGAGCCAATCACTTAAGCAATAAAAATAAACTGGGATGGGAAAACACCATTTAACTAAAATGAAAAGTTAATGACAAACTCACAAATTTGAAAGATTCAATGCAAAATTCTATTTTACACATACTTTGAACTACCTGTTTATGATACAATCTAGGGCAGGGAGTTACAGCAATCCACAAGGAAGTATTTGGATAAATAACATTTATATAAACATTTATAGCATGTTTTCCCCTCCTCAAGTACATTCTCTTTCTTTCATAGGATGCCAGAAGAGTGCTAAGAGAGTAGCATGCAGAACACAGCTTCCACCACAGTTAGAGTCAGCAGAGATGCAAACGCTATCTTCCGACAACAAAAATCTTGCCCCTTTAAGCATGCCCCCCATAATTTCTAAGGCTCTGGTACTTCAAACTACTACTCTCATAACCAGTGATCTACAACACTTATTTCACCTTTTTGTCAGATACTATTCAGTCTTTCCAGGACAGTATATAAAGGAAGCTCTTGTCTGGGGATGCTGTAGCACCACGGAAGCACACCAAAAGAGAACTTGACATCTTGGCAGTCTACCAGAAAAGCAAATGAGTCTTGAGATCAGATTGAGGGAAGACCATGATCTCAGCTGCCATGGAAACTGAGGAAATAGCAATACCATAGGCTTGTCTGACACATAACTCCATGAAAAGAGCAGTGAGATGAAGTACCTGGTTTTGAAACCATCCAGAGGCAAGCACACTGCAGCAAGATCACAGTGCTGAGATCTCCAAGCCAACAGAAATGTTAAAAGTTCTGAAAACACAAGTAGAATCATCACTAAAGTGTGCTGTTTACCTTAATTAATCCTGTTGGGACCTTGTCACATCATGTCACTAACAGCCTTGCCGATTGCTAGGATATCCACCCACGCGGTACTGAGGTGCCCTCAGTAATCCATAGAGGGCTACAATAGTTTGGAGATTGCACTGTACAGATAAGAACACCTGGGAGCATGGACTGATTAACAGAGTGTCTATGTTGTTGTGCTTTTTCTGCAAGCTGATTTCTTATAAACAACAAAAGAAATTACTACATTGATTCCTCTATTTGATACAATTATCAGAGTTTACTGATTATCAAGCTCTCTGTTTATGCTATTACCTAAAAAGGTAACAGAATTTAAATGCAGAAGTCTATGAAGTAGGTAATAGGGCTGCTTGGGAATGCTACTTCTAATTTCAACTTGATGACACTACAGAAAAATCTATTCAGCTGTAATTGTATTTCATGCTTCTTTCCCTGAGGTAGCCCAAAGGTGCCCATAAACTTTTTATTTATCTTGGAGGTATGCAAAGTCTCCTCTTCCTTGACTGTCTCTTGAGGATCGTCTTTGCCACTGCATCAAGTCACATGCTAAAAACTAGTTTTTCTGTGCAAGAGTCGTGGAAATAACCTCTGGAACACCTATGGATCTATATAGCAAATACGTCCAAATTGAAATCTGTGGGAAAGTTCTTTGTGAAGAGTTCCCGGTAATCCATGAAAAAGCTCTCAACTGTTTTTCTAGAAAATATCCCCAACTGCCTTTTCTTACTCATATTATCCAATCTTTGAAGAACACCACATGGGCACAAACACACTAAGCAAAGTAGAAATATTACTGGAATGAAATTTTGCAAATATTTACTCCCTACAGATTACACACAACTGATATATTAGAAATGGATACAGGTGGATAATATAACTTGACAGTTGATAATATAACCTTTCTCATCAAATTTTTACCAAGACTTATAAAGAGTGGACTAGCCCTTTGGGAATTTTGAAAAACAGATGGCTCTGTTGAAAATCAATACTCAAATTGTAGATACCAGTGAAGGAATAACATGTTGGGTTAAAGAAATTAACAGCAGTAACGAGATCCAGCAGACAGGATCCAGGTTGTGTATATGCTATTCATACTCTTATCCCACCATATTACAGAAAGGTCAGAAATGGCATGAAGAAAACCTTTTTAGAAAGAAACCACAAAGCAAATGATTTCTCCTTGTATGTGGTAGTCTGGAGGAACAGGGAAATATAAGGTTGGGAAACTCCTGTCCTGGCTACATCTAGTTTACAAGACTAGACTTAGTGCATTTTACAATCACCAAGTTGCTGACATTCCAAAATTTCCCATTATTGATTGTATTATATTCAGATAAGTTTTACTGCTCAAAATATTACTTTTCTAAAAGAGTACCAATGACTGTGGGAGAAATAATACAGGGGTGAAGACTGATGTCAAGAAGTTTCTTAATTCAGCTATAGTACGCATCTTCATCCAAGCTAAAAAAGTTTTCAGTCTTCATCTACTGTGAGTATACTTCACTTGAAGATGTCAATTTTTCCCCACTGTTTTCAATGACATGCACAACACTTAGAAATTTCAAATTATTTTGCTGTCTTTTGGCAGTTAACAATGGCATATTCCTGGCACTTTGCACTTTTTAGTTAAAATTAGACTACCTAGCTTTGTCTGATAATTCTTGCACCTTATATAGTACTTTATCAAACTAAAATATCTAGTTCTACACTGAGATTGCTTAATATAAACAGTATAACTCTGCACATACTGCTGAGTTTTTTTTGCTATTAACTGCAGCTGCAGATCCAGAACAGTTTAAAACTTTTCCTTTCACTGTGTACTATCTTGCTTGTTTGAAAAGCTCCAGATGGATGTATTTAACATAACTAGACACTCAGAATAACATTTCTTATATCACTCATGAAACTATACTTGAAATTATCCTCTTCCAAAAGACAAGAGAGTCTTTTATTTTCCTTATCTCTTTTCAGTCCCTACTGAGCACTTTAACAGACAGTTAAAGCAAGTTATTGAAATTTAGCCATTCTATGTCTCATTCCCCACAATGAAGCACAAAAAAATCTAACAATCTCAAACCAAAGTGTAGCTTGACTCCATCTCCTCAGTACACAACAATCGTGACACAACTAAATGTATGGTTCAGGCCCTACATATTCATATTTCTGCTCAAGATAAAGCCACAATGTCCATAAACTTATCATGCATTTTCTCCTTGTATTTAACCAGTCCAGCATGCAAACAAAATTGGAAAGCACAGAAGAATAGAAAAAATGGAAAAAATCCCCAAACCAACTTCAAACAACTTACACTGTATCATGCTGTTACCTACTTTTAACAGGCAGTTTTGAGTTCACTAGCTTCATATAAGAAGTGATGATGTCAATGTAATGCACAGCAGCAGGACATTATCATAAGCATTTTATTCATTTGCCACTGACATAGTGGATATTTCCTTAAATGCATTTGTACCAGCAGCTTGCAACAGTTAAACGCATACGCCTTGTAGGTTACCAGCCTATCAAAAAAATCAACTATTAAACATTATTATCAAATTATGCATACATAATTACTGCTAAAATCCACCTCCACTCTGCTCATATGTTCTTAAGGAACTAAAGTAATTATAACGGATTTATGATTTACAAGTCAGTGATGAACACTATAAAAAACATCTACAGGATTAACTTTTGAAGTATTTACCTGTGCGTAAGCCTTCGGTGACTAATGCAAACAGCAGTTTGTTGATCCTGTGCAACACAAACTTTATGGCGACTACATTTCATCTTCAAACACGGATCTTTAGCCGGATCTAAAGCTAAAAATAGTTTTAGAAAGTTGTTAACAATTATCTAGAAACATGCAATTAAGACAAGAAACACCACACACAAAACCCACCAAGTTCATGGAGGGAGTTGGCGTGCTGCTTGTACAGCACGCCAGACTGAAAGCAGCTGATTGTCACCAGGAAAAAATGCAGCTGTTGTGTAACTCACTGTTGTTGTGCACTCACTGCTATATTCTTTTAACAACTGCCACTTTCTGACTGTAATCTTCAAATACTGGTATTTCCAACTTGAAAGCTTTTTCCCTTAACTGTTTGCTAAGACACAACTGGGCTATTCCTACTCAAGTGGTAAACAATGGCACTGAATTTACTGAGGAATTATTACCCAGATGAGATTTTAGTAAAAGTAAACTAAAATACGCAGGTGAGTGATTTATATGACTCCATCTTTAGATATATATTGTATCTTGTTCTAGGCTTCTATATCTGCTTTGGTTTTGGTGGTGTTTTTTTTTTCTTTTTGGTAGCTGGTACTTTAGGCACCATTCATACTAATTTTTGAAATAAAATTCCAACTACAAACAGTGATTTTTGGCTATACTAGAAGAGCCTGTTTGTTGCTTATCACTAAATTTGTGGGGTTTTTGAGTAGCCATGTCCACATGACTGTAATATAGAAAAAGCATCTGCCAATATAAGCTCTCACTAGAAACAACCAACTTCCTCCTTCTCCAATTTCCATGGTGTCTTTCACGTAGATCTATATATCCCAAAACTAATTTTTGCATCCCTATTGGAATCCCTTTTTTATCATGGAAGAAAGCTATGAACAATTAGAATTCCATTTCCCTGTGTTTTTCACTTTAGCATGTTACTGTCCAGGACTCAGTTATATTTCAGAAATTTCCAATTCTTTACATCTGCTTATAAAACATCACAGAATATTCTGAGTTGGAAGGATCATTGATTCAAACTCTTATCCCTGAAACCCAAGAATCACACCATGTGCCTCAGAGTATATATTTGCATATATATTTTCTAAAAGAAGTTTTTATGTTTCTGTTCTTCATAATCAAAAGTAAGCTTTTAACTACACCTTTATTTGACCTGCCAGATGATATTAATATGAATGCTAACTGTGCATGTACCCAGAAAACAACAATCAAGCTGATCAATAGTTGCAGTTTTGACATGACTTTGCAGTGCTGAGTATGATTAAATATAGTCTGAGCAATGACTTCTTCAGTTTTATTTCCTTCTTAATAAGATATTCAGCTGCGCAAAACAAATATACTATGTTATCAACAAAGCAGAAAAGTGATGGAATCATTAATATAGTAATTCTTCGATGTCAACAGAAAAAAAGTATTTTGAGAATTAAAGCACAAGACATATGAAAGGATGTGTTCTTCATGTTACTTCTACAGCAAGCCAGACAAAACATCACAACAAGTAATCCAGAATAAAACTGATTACAACAACTCCATACAAATGGGAAGCAAGTGCAGCAAAAAAAAAAATGACTGAACCAGGATAACAGAGCTGGAGCCAAAATTAATGAGAACACATTCAGTATCCTTCTCCAATTACTCTAGATACCACACCAAGTACTTTTTCGGCTTAAAGTCAGGCAGAATGTAATGCCAGCCCTTAGTAAGCATGAACAGATAATCATTTAACAGACTGGTCCAAGTACCTCTTCCCAGAATGTTCCCTGATGGAGGCACTAGAGTAGCAATACTATAATATGGACTATCTTCAGGTAACCGTTCTTCAGAACTGAATAGGCTAATGAATTAAAAACAAAAACATAAGCGAGAGAAATATGGAATCATGTAAGGATTCTGAGCTCAGCATCAAGTAGAAAATAGGTTTCAGGAGAAAGGGTGAATGGGGGAGATAATTTAACCATTTCCATTGTAAAGGTTATTTCCTTTCCTAAGTTCTTGGGACACTGAAGGTGTGTTTTGACAAGTCCATCAAAATTTAGCAAGCCACAAAATATGGTTTTGGCAATATGTTACATTTTGGCAAAATGTTACAGGCTGAACCCAATTTCACAAGCAAGAGATGGTACTTTCACACCTTGTCTTTAGGACAATATAAAGGTGGGTATCAAATGGAAACCAGGACACAATCAATTCTTACAGTATCAATGTAATCTTCTAGTATTTGCTGACTCAGTGGTTATTATGTCCTGCATGTAACTCCGATTACCTCAGGTGAGGTATATACTTATTATACAGCAAGAAGGGCTATGGGATTGTCTGGGGCTACTATCTAAGCAGGGTGTGGAAGCCATCAGAGCCACAGGTGCCAAAAGCACCATCTTTATATTCAAAGGCATGTTCAACACTCATGGTCTTGCCATTGACACTAACATTATCACTGAATGACCTGCTGGACTTGTTCTCTGTCATCTATGAACTCCCCACAGAAGTCTTTTTTCCTCATCTTATCTGTGACACATGGCATCCCTTTTCCCACTAATTTTTTTGTGAAACCATCTTTTAACAGCAAGGGAGAGACCAAATAAACCACTGATATAAAAATGCAGATTTTTGGAAGGTGAAAAAGTTAACCAACTGAAGGGTCAGCAGCTGCCTGGACTAACACTCAGCAAGAGAGAGAATAAAACACAGAAAGAAATGTTGCTAGAAACTGTGAAAGCAATACAAGTCTTTCTCCTTCTTTTCTTTGAGCATCATGTGCTGTAGTCAACCCTATACTTTACAGAATATCTACATTTTTTTTAATCTATTTTGCACAGTCTCTCATTTTTAATTTTTAACCTGTTTTTTAAAAACAGTAAACTTACAGATTGCATTAGTGATTTTCCCAGCTTTGAAAGGACTAAAAAAAATGAGATATTTCTGAAAGGATGAAAATGGATTGCCTTTTTTTTTTTTTTTTAAGCTCATTTTATTTGATACTTGGAACAGACCAATGGACAATTTTCACAGGAAATAAGAGCATTTTTCAAAGCCATAGTCTGAAGTTCTTCATGCTGGGGAAGAACTGGACTTCCCTTACAATGCAGGGACATAGGTAACTATATGTCTTATCTTCATCTACAATGAAAACGCACAGATTTATTCCAGAAAAAGTACCATTGATTTCCTCTAAGCATATAACTCAGTTATCTCAGGAAATACATGGCATTAAGTCTTTACTTCTTCACTGCATCTTCTAGTTAACCCTGACAAAAAGTGCCTGCTATACCTCAGCTCACTCAGGCTACGCAGACTTGCACTGACACCACCACATATTTCTTTTCATTTCTGCTAAAATAAGCAGCTTCGAAACAGTACAATGTTCACACCAAAAACATAACAAGTGTCAAAATCTCACTTTGAGATTGATGCCTTTCTCACAGCTATTATATTCAGCATGAAAGAGGTATCAAGCTGACTTTTCATCCAATTCAGGTTTACTAAAATATTGTCATAATTATGAAAGTCAGGGGCCTTTCCCCGTCCCCCCATAACTGAAGTGAAAACATTGATTGTACAGCACAATTACATTGCTATTGAAAATAGGTGGAGATTTCCACTATGGTGAGGAGAATCCAGACATAAGTAATATATATGTAAGTCTGGTCAGAAATCTCATCTTTATTAAGGCTTGCCAAAAATAATCTCTTTATTAACGTATTAGCTGACTTCCTAGAATGTCACACAAACGGCTTCTAAAGATCTTAGCTTTAACGATTTGGTAATGTTCAGCTTTACATAGCTTCTTCCAATATTCAGGAAAGTAAGCTTGCAATAGGTTATCTGCCTACATGCCTACTTTACATTCATTCATATATCTCGCTACAATAATAAGAAATGTCATGTTAATTAAATTTCAACAAGTAGAAAAATACCACTGTCAGAAAATGCACTTCAAAGGCATAAAACGTTTTATAAATTCTACTATTTCTCTAAGAACTTCCATTGTAAATGACAAAGAAGTTGCTCTGAAAAATTATGGAATGTAATTAGGATCTCCTGGTGACTTTTATAGATTAACATGGATTTGTTCTCACATGCTATGGAAACAATTAATATTAAAAAAATTGATTCAATTATTACTAATGGATCTATTAATTTATAATTCAAATTTGGAAAAGCAATAAGGAAGAGCTTCCCATCATCTCTTCTGTAAGTTAATTTACAGCTAGCACTCCCAAAAACTGACATTAGCCAGAACATCATTTTTATTGGGAATATAAAAGGAAATGAAGACTAGAAAGACATAACATAGCAATACTCTTAACGGGAGCTCTATGACAGAAACCACAGTAAATTATCATTATTCCACAATCTTCTGAGTGCATTCTGGCACGTACCTAATATTCCACTCCCAGTAAAATGAAAGGGGAATAAAGGTTAAGGACAAAGTTTTCAGACAAACTCTATTTCCTTCCTCCAGAGGTCTGATTTATTTCTGATAGGCAAAATAAGAACCAGCTAGATACTCTACTTGTCCTTACTGAAACTTCAGCTATGCTTTGTGTATCCCATGAGCAATTTAATCCCTCTACTTTAAAAGGCAAGTCTGACTTCTTTACTTACAAAGTTACCATATTTAACAGTGGAGGGAGAAAAAAATTTAATTATCTGAAGGCTTTAATTAAAATATTAATAATTAGGTCAAACACAGACCCCTAAAACAGAATGACTCATATTGTCTGCTTTGATAAACCATATAAATTCCTGAAGATACCCAAAGGTTATCAGTGTATTTTACTTCTCCCTTTTGAAAGATGACCATTTCTCACCTCCTAAAGGAGGATTTCTCACTGAGAAATGTGCTGTGTCTAGAGATTTGAGCAGAATCCCAGCACCACAACTGCTAATAACTGTGGGGAGGAGAGCAAGGCAGAACACATAAAAACGCAGTTGATGTTGTCAGCTAACAGAGAATCCAGATAAATGTTTAATTACAGTTAACAGTGATAATGGTTATTTTTTGCTTAAATTATACAGCAATCAGCATTCAAAATTTGCATCCATACACACAGACCCTCCTCAGTCACAGATGCTTTGAATCCACACTGCTGTGGATTCATAAGAAGATGTCCCTACCTTAATGCGCAACATATCTACTACGAATAAGCACCTTTTAACTTCAACAAGAAAATGGACCATTGTGCAGCTAACAATCTGAAATTCATAAATAAAAATGAGAGCATAAACAAGAAAGCCTACCTCAGCAATCTGATGGAGATGTTCTGAAAAAGAAGAATCTCACATTTTTGTTTATTTTCCCAGGGACTGTATTTGCCATTTAAGATTCAATATACAGCATAAAAAGCAGAACGGGTAGCTATAGTTGGGCATTCACAAGAGGAATCTTCCTGAATACTTGTTCCATCTGGCCACATAAATCTACAACTTCAGTAAGAAGGCTAGAGAGTAGCTTTTTCTATAGGTTGCCAAGGAAGTAATTAGAAGTTTAGATTCAAATCCCTGAACATCATGAGCTGTCTAGTCCAGTTTCTAACTGGTAAGTGCTTCAATAATTAAGGTGTCTGTGTGTATGGAGGTTGCTTCTACTCAAGAAATACCTACTGTCATGAGTGCTCAGAAATCTCCATGCTGATGAATAAGAGACAACTGTGTAAAGTTTCTGTTCAGATGCATCACTGTTCCTAGTGTTTTATATTCCTAAGCCCTGTACATTAGCACTGAGGGTCTAGCTGTCCTGCAACAGTTATACTTATGCAGACAAAAATTCTGACAAGTAAGAAACATCTAATACAGGGTTATAACCATCTCACACATAAAATAAAGGACTGTATATTTCACTTTTGCTCACTGCTGCAGTTGAAGTTTTTTAAAAGAGGATATAAAAATGTATTTATAATGATTCCTAGCACGGTACCTGCTATTCTGGGTATTGAGACCGTAAGTTAAAATAAATGCTCAAAAAATAAAATTAGATCTGCCAGCCTCTAGTTTTTCTCTGGAACAAACCCACTAAAGCTGATCTTTTTCATAATTTCAAAATACTTCACTCATTCTTTCTCCACTCCCCTTAAAACAATCATCTTCACTGAGCCACTTTTTAGCCACTTTTGCAATGACTAAATTATAAGACATTCTCCCCCTCACAAATATTTGTGAGCCCTGCTTCAAAACATGCCCATTATTTTGTGGTTTTCCTTGAAACTTTACAGGAGAATAGGTTACCCATAGCTCAAAAAGAGATTTAAATGAGAAATTCAACATAGTCAAAGTCAAATGTCTCCCTTACTATTATCTGTGAAAATTCAGAAAAGATCCTATTTATTTAAATTGCCAAAGAACATAGCTATTTTAGGCTCAGACTGGTGTAGGTGACAACTACATCCAGTTTCTTCTAAATATAATAAGAAACTATCAAATATTCTGCAAAGTTATCCAAACCTGCTATGACAAGTAGAAATGCAAGTGCGTACTTGGCTGGCATCCTTTAAGTTTTCAGCAGCTTTAGTGAAACACTTTTGTTTTTTAGTTTTAAATCACAATGCCCACCTACTTGATTTGGCAGGAAAAAATATAACACCTTAAGGCGACCTGAACATTCACAATAACAATATGTCACTAGCAAACAGTTAAGCATTGTATTATCCTTTTGTAAATACATTAAATCGCAATTCAGAGACGTGCTGGCTGTGTCAGAACTGATTTCTGGGTTCTCCAGCTTGGGCAAGGAGGGGAAAGAAACATCTGCAGACCTGTAACAGTAGAAATGCATCTTCCTGAAAAATCTTCCACTGTTATCTCACATGCCAAGATGACTATTCTTTCAAAACAACATGCTATAAGATATAGCGCTGGTGAGGCCACACCTCGAATCTCATGTTCAGTCTTGGGCCCCCCTTGCTATAAGAGACACTGAAGTGCTGGAGAGAGTCCACAGAATGGCAATGAAGCTGGTGAGAGTCTGAAACACAAATCTTACAAGGAGCAGCTGAAGGAGCTGGGGTACTTCAGCCTGGAGAAAAGGATGCTCAGAGGGGACCTTATCACTTTTTACAACTACCTGAAAGGAGGTTGTAATGAGGTGGGGGGTTGGTCTTTTCTCCCAACTGACAAGTGAGAGGACAAAAAGACAATGGTTTTAAGTTGCACCAGGGAAGTTTTAGATTGGATATTAGGAAAAATTTCTTCCCTGACAGGGTTGTCAAATATTGGAACCAGTTGCCCAGGGAAGTGGTTGTGCCATCATCTCCAGAGGTATTTAAGAGATGTATAGATGTGGCACTTAGCTTAGGGAGATGGTCTAGTGGTGGGCTTGGCCGTGTCAGTTAACAGTGGGACTCAATGGTCTTAGAAGCGTTTCTCCACCCTAATGATCCTATGATTCTATTTTTATCTCTTGGAAAACTTTAATTTCTGTATTTAATTATGTATTTTTATGTTAAAGAGGGTATTTTATTCAGAATTTCATTTTATTGTAATCAACTTCAGCTTTTAAATTTTTTAAACCAATTAAATCAGAATCCTGTATACCATTCACATGAAGTATCTAATACACCAAAAATATAAATATATCTGTATTTTGAAGAAGCCTGTAATAATGAAAATTACAAGGAAATGCACTTGTGATAAAACTGAATGATAATCTCCACATATAATACAGTCTGTGCAGAATACACAAAAGTGAAATCATATATTGCACAGAATATACAGAGCACAGTATTTTTTAGTCAGTTAAGCTTTTGTATACATCTTGACTCAGACAAACCACCTATGAAAACTTCTTTGGGCTTACTACATTGAAATTAAAGGCAAACCTGAAATTTTTCAGTCTTAAAGTATTTAAAAATATTTCACTGCTACAAGCTAACAATCACAAATATACTACACCTCTAAAAGTTCCAAGCAGATTTAAGTGGCTATTAGAAAAAAAAAATTCAAAATAAAAGTGAAAAACCAAAACATAACAATTTATCTTCTGTAAAAATATAAATGTAAAGAATGTGAAGACTTACTCCCTTAAAAATTCACTTTCTAATGTTCCTTTCAAGGTTTCCCTTAAATCACTAGATTCATGATTATGTGACACACTTCTGGTTTCTAGATTGAGACAACCAAGGGAGCAGCCTGTAATCTGGAAATACAGATGTTCTGAAGTTATTAGCTTGTAATAAATCTACAATTTCAGTCACTTTTGAGTATGCATCTGTGTTCCAACTCATAGTTACCAACACCTGTCAAAGCACAAAAGTTGTTTTAAAAAGAAGTTCACATTACAAAGAGAATTTTTAATGGGATATGTCTTTGCATTCTTTACATTTATAATTCTACAGAAGATAATCATGTTTTTAAATATGAGGAATTTAAATAAAAATGGGTCAAAAAGGCAACTTTCAACATTTAAAATGTCACTCTTCAAGAAAAACTATGTACAGTCTTTTTTTTCCTCTTTATAGTTTTAGTTGTTTTTTAAGGGATTTACTAGACTATTTCTTTTTGCTGCACCACTAAACAGTAATATGTGATTTCCAATTTCATATTCTTAATAACTACATCCGTTAGTTTTTTACAGGCCTTATTTAATTTTTGTGGCAAACTAAGAAATTTCATTAGGCCACAGTTCTGATGCTGTATCTCTAGCCAGTCATTGACACTCTGGGCCACATCCCCACTTTTTTGACATAACTATTTGTGGATCTGAATGGCTATCAGAATCCAGGGTTTGGCCATGTTAAAAAAAAAACCAAATTAAAAATAAACTTTTTATTTTATAACAGTTCAAGCTTTGATGACTCCACAGACCCAACATCAGGGCATAAAGGTGTCAGGAGAGCAGGAGCCACTGCTACTGAAGGCAAGCAAAATCTCATGTGCCAGGTTTAGCCTCAATAAAAATCCCTTCTATAGTCTGTTTTGAAAATAGCTATAAAATTTAGAATCCATTCAATGATTGTACAGAAATAAATACTGAAACAGTTTGAGAACCCTGACTAGAGAAGATGTGTACTACCCAGTGAACCTGAGTAAGGGGCCAAGTCTGTGAATTGTGTAGGACAAGGCTCTTTCATGGTGTTACCACAGTAGATAATCTATAAAAGAGAAATAATGAAGGAATCACTAAGGCACAGCATCAATAATTAAAGAAAAGGACTATTAAAGGGTTCCTAAAACATCCACAAACGATCTTTTCAGGCAAGGGCTATCTGAAAGTCTTACAAAGGAGTTGCTGTTTAACACAGGATTTAGTGTATTTCGTTAGTGAGCAGCATTCCCAAACGTACATAAACAACTGAAACTGGAAACTGTTCATCAGATTAAATATAATTTAGTCTTAATAGTAAGTAAGCATTAAACATTTTAACAGCTTTTCAGTACTGTTCTTTTTGAAATTCCTAAAGTCCTCCTACAGAGACACCATTTCATTATTTGAGCCAACATTTTAAAGTGTTGTGCAACTTATCTTGAAAGTGATGGATATATACTTCTAGCTTTAAAACATCAATAGTTCTGCTACAAAAACTAGATCATGAGTGCACGTATCAAATGTAGCAAAGTTAAATCTATACAACTGTTTTCAGAGTCTTAAACTAATGGATCTTCATTAAAGTCCCTTATGAATTCCTGGGGCTTGCAAGTGAGTGAATCAAATTATTTTATTGAATATGGCTCTAAATGGTTTCAGTTCACAGTACAGAAATGTATTCACAAATTACAGAGATGTGTTTGCATCCATCTGAATATTGTTAGTAAACAAAATTATTAGAGAACTAGGTAAGTGAAACACTCAGAGCTAAAAGGCAAAGATTAAACTAATACAGGTGAAATTGTTTCAAAATCTTTTTCCTTTGTACAATGGTATCTACAGTATTTCTGCTGTAAACAGACATCTAATATAACCTCATACTATAAAAGCCAAAAATAATTTAGTGAAAAGGTCTACAAGAAATGTTATAAATACATCTACAAGCCAACTATACCTTAAGGGTGTTCATCCTCCATGGAAATGTCATTTGGTATTTTTTCAATTACATGAATATAACTCTACTGTTCCTCCAAGGTATTGAGCAAAGGAAGACATCCTTTCCACTTTAAAAAATTACACCAGTGTCTTTGTGTATGCATTTTTAGTCAATAACTACATCCTACAAACTCTGCTACCATCTGTAGTCTAAAAATAAAATGTACGAAAAGCATCCTGTATATTTTCATCTGATATAAAAGTGGTATATGAAGATAACGTGTTAGAAAACACTGTATGTGTACGTGGGGGTTAATTTGAGTAAACATTGATAAAATAAAAACTAAAGCTACTAGGATAGTCAACTTGGAATAGTCCAAACCACAAAACATCCTACTTGCTTACTTTTAAAACTACTGAAAGAGCAAATCCTGTCTTTTAGCAGGAACTAAATATGATAATAGAACATTCAGAGTTATTCCAACAATAATTCCTGCCTCACATAATTATTTATTAAGAAGTTACACTAGGATATTTAAAGAAATACATAAACATTTTGGGCTATGTGTATATAGATAGATAGATAGATAATATACAGTCAAAACATTTATTTAAATGTTTTTCTATCTTATATGGATATAAACAAACAAGATTTCAATGAGAACACATACACTTTGGACAAATGTCATATGTTGCTTTAAGAAATGGCGTTGGTGGACTGCAATGCATATCATAGTATTTTTCCATCTTTTAAAACAGATTTTGCAGACCAGGAGTAAATAACATTATACATTTTCATAGTAAGGGCTAAGCTCCGAGAATGCTTGGACATCTATTTTCATATAGCCACTCTTATTAACACAAATGGAATTACACAGTTCTATCTACATGAGCGATTCTGACATACTTCCTCATATTACCATAAGAAGACCCTTCAGAATGCCCCAAAATACAGAATAGTGAATTGAAACACTATTCATAGAATCATTCAGTGGCTTGGGTTCAAAGGGACCTTAAATATCCCTGCCATGGGCAGGGAACCCTCCACTAGACCATGCTACTCGGAGCCCCATCCAGCCCCCTTGAACACCTCTGGGGGTGCAGAGTTCAAAACCTCCCTGGGCAACCTACTGTAGTGCCTCACACTCCTTACAGTAAAGAATTTCTTCCTAATATCTAATCTAAACCTATCCTCCTTCTGCTTAAGGCCATTCCACCCCGTTCTACACCACATGTCCTCGTAAAAAGTCCCTCCTCTCCAGCAGCTTTTTTATAGGCTGCTTTAGGCACTGGAAGGCTTAAAACTAAGACACTAATTTTATTATCATATGCACAACTACCGATTCCTGGAACCACAGTCTTTTCAAATATTACAACAAAATATTAGCATTAATGTTTGAGTTCTGATTAAGGATGCATTTTGAAAAACAAATATAAAAATACATTATTCATTACCGTAAATCTGTGAAAAATCTTTGAAAAAGCTTTAATAAACATAGAAATCTTAGAAAAATAGTAACCATGTGTAGACCTCAAAGAT
The DNA here is from genome assembly GCA_013396755.1 of Sclerurus mexicanus. Classification (NCBI taxonomy): domain Eukaryota; kingdom Metazoa; phylum Chordata; class Aves; order Passeriformes; family Furnariidae; genus Sclerurus; species Sclerurus mexicanus. The sequence goes on from VWZF01001128.1 coordinate 1,231,203, forward strand.
ATGTCTATATGGCATGCAATGGTTCCTCAAAAATATTATCTGGAAATTCTTATGGCCGTTGGCTAAAAATAATTTGAAAAAGGTCTTCATTTCAATCAGAATATGGATACACAAAGTAATAAACCTAAGTGATGAGAACCCATTTGCCTCACTTCTAATGATATTAACAAGGAGTTATATGGATACCAGGTACTTACACTATAGCCTAAAACACAAAGAGGAAGAACAAAAATTCAGTGTTTTTCAAATTAAACTAACAATTTGAAAATGCAGACATAACACCTCTACTACATGTAGTCAGATGGAGTTTAGTAAGTTTAAAGGCCTTCATATTTTGTCCATATACTGATCTTGAAACTTTCAGATATATATTTGCCATTTCATTATGTAATGTTGCTATAATTCAAATCAGCAAAAGTAAAAAGGTATCTCTGTAAAGCACTAGCAATTTTTATAAACCAACTAGTAATTTTATAATCATAGTACACAGAAAAAAATATCCTGTCTAGTAGACCTGGAGCTCAGGTCTTTTTAATGGCAAAAAGATTCCTTGCTTATCCCATATTTTCACAAGTTTATAGGTAAGTTTATGAAAGGCAAAATATTGACAAGAAAAATAAAACAGAAAGAAACCAAACCTTGATAAAGATAAATTAGGGGTATTACTTCTTTTTGTCCTCAAGAAACATACCTGCTTGTAACTTCAACACTATTATTACAAACTTGAACAAAACAGACATGGGACAATTTCAGTCTATTACTGCAACTTTATCTCAACATTTTAAAAATTTATCCTTCACTTATGAGTTTCATGTTTTAATTTGGGAGGATGTTTTTTTATGGAACGTGCTCACTTGAGAGAGTAGCTGCTGCACTAACCAGAATGGCAATAACAAAAGACTGACAGGTAAACCCTCATACAGATTCTCTAATACCAACTGCTTGGCTTGCAACAGATCACAGACTCCACATTCAATCATTCGTGATGTCCCTATTTATTCTTTTGAATAGTTCACTTTGGTGAAAGAAAAAAAGACATATTAAAAATCTGTAAGTCTAGGTATATGGTTACTGAGGTGAAAAAGGTAATGAAAAGTTAAACCTTACTTGCTTTGAACTTAATAATGAAGTGGTACACAGTTGGAGTGGAATGGAGCTGGAGCAGAGCTTATGGCACAGCCGTGGGTTGACATTTACAGGTACTATCAAAATGTACACCTAAAACTTAGTTTTTATATTCTACCAACTCTCACTTTCTCCCATCTTATTAAATTACATGAGGAAAAAAATGTGCTGAGGTTGTCACTTCTGTACGTCTTTTACTAGCAAAGAAAGGAATCATAGAAGACCTGATTTCTTCAGTAAATCATGAACATTACATGCACTCCTACAGAACTGACATTTGCAATGTTGACTCCCTTTTAAAACTTGAACACGTTTTCCAACAAAGTATCACTCATGATCACTTTTGCCACTGGTAAGAGCAACCTGAACATCTAAACAAGTACATGGCACTTCCAGTTATTTATATTTTATTCTCAGGAATATTTTCTACATATTAAAAAAAAAAACAAAAAAGTATGTCCTCTTATAACCCATAAAAGAGGAAGACAATTCTGCCAAGGTGGAAAGCCGCCTTCTGTCTTTTATGATATCTTCCAGATCTAGTCAGTAATGTTATTTAGAGATTTGCAAATAAATAACAACTGAATGTAAATCTATGACTGACAAAAAATCTCATGACAATAAGAGCCTAGAGAAACATGAAATTCTTGAGAAATCGTAATTTTACTGACATACAGTTCCATTCAGTATCACTGCTAAATTCAATACAAAGACTGTAACAGTTCTTGCATGAAAGATGAAAAACAGTGCACTGGCAAGTAAAAATCCCCTAACGCTCTTTAAAGGATAGATTGACAAATTCAGGCACTGAGAACATTTTTGATAATAAAACTCCTGTATACATATTATTATTAAAAACTGTTACAAACTGGCATTTTTTGATTTTCAGTTATAAAATTGAAGATAAACTAGTCAGCAAATCCATTTCAATGTAAATTTTCATTTAACAAGGAAATGAAAATAGAAAGGTGAACTCTGTAGGTGTGCTTTTAAAATATTAACTACCCAATATACAATGCATTTGACAAACAAGGTAGGACAGTTTTGGTTGTAAATTCAGAAAAGTACTCAACAAACACTAGTATTAGGATGCCCAAAAAACTCAGAGTAATAGAAAACATCAGCATGTGTAAAAGTGCAGATCTGTGAGAAAAAGCAGTATTTCAGTTTACCTTCTCACAAAACTCACAGCCAATTGAAACGGAAAAACAAAATAAAAACAAAAGTGGAAGGTGGCGTCACCACTTAAAAACCACCAAAATCAAAACCTCCCAAAACATGTCAAACATACAGTAAAAAAACATGAGCAAAACTTACAGCATATTCAAGTCAATGTTTTCTGATTTTTCACTTTTAAGTTCTTTTACTAAAAATTTACTTGCAGACCATGCCCCTTTATCAAAAACCAACCAAAAAAAGGGATAGACAGAAGTACTTTGCAGTTAGTGAGTCTGCTTCTCTGATAAGGTACTTCACCAAAAAGACAGGAATCTTTTTCTCTGAGGAGTAAGACGACTGAGCCCATGTGCTTTTTTCCTAATGTACTAGGACATGATGAGAGACACAAAGTCTTTCAGGTTGGCATGTTCTAAAATATTCAGACTGCCATGAATCTAAATTAACATTTCCAAATTTCCACCAAGCAGAAACAAATCCACCACAATTCGCTCTGTAGTGATAACTTAAATTTGACTTTTTTCACCTCCCTCTACTCCTCTCTTCCACAAACTATCAAAACAAGCCACGTGCATTCTTTTAAGAAATGTAGGTATTTCCTTTCACAGACTTATTACAGTAATCCTGAATTCAAGTGGCAAAGGCATAGAACGTGGTGGAAAGTCCACCTCTAAGAGAGATGGTTGCAATAAAGTAAAATTCCTTGGAAGTCTCCCTTACAAGTCAGTATCCACTCTGAAGAATGTGCTTTAAAATGCATAAACTCTATTTTTGCAACATATTTTTATCTCAGTGTCTTCTTCACAAGCCCCTACACTATTTCTTCATTGTGTTTGTATCACTGGTACTATCACAAAAGACTAAGTCTCTGAAGCTTTTCTCATAGCAATTAAAAAGTATCAAGATTCTCAATAGTTTCAAAATAGTAGCCATACACTTTGAAACAACATACATGAAGTGGATTATGTTGACATTAAATATTAAGTTCCAATGCCTGGAGAGGGAAAGCGTAATGGCAAAATTTGCTGCATTTGCTCACATAATTCTCAGACTAAAACTGTTGTACTGTGGCATTCCCAAAGCTCCAGCTGCATTTTGCCCCAAGATAGATCATTTGAGCATGACAAAGTCCCAAAACTGGTTTTCTAGATCTTCTTTTATGCGCCAGATATAAAGAGACTTCCAAAATCTTAGTAGTTTTTTTAACTTCAAAAGACAAATATTAGATTGCTGCTTGTTTTTCTTCAAATGTCCTACTGAAAACACACCAGTTCTTTACTTAAATATATAAATAAAACAAAACTTCCCAAACCTCATGTTTATATGGGGGAAACTTAAAGCTACTTTAGAGGTTTCTAATGCTCCCCTCTCTTTCTCTAACTGATAAAAGTTTGAAAAAAAATTACAGATATAAATGATGATTAGGTTGAATTCCTGGTCCCCTCTAAATCAATTATTTGAAGACAGAGAAAATGACACAAATTGACAGAATTCTATAGGTATTCTAGAATAGGAGCACAATTATAAATACTTGTGTGGGATGAAATTTAATTAGTAGCAGAGTCTTACCTTGATCAAATGGTTTAACCGGACTCCATGTACGAAAATAATCATCCTGGAGAGGGAGAAACAACTTAAATTTAGTAAAATATCAGGAATCAATGGGTACACAAAAAACTCACAGTATCATGAAAGACAGAAGATGTATACCAACCTCTACTTCCTAGAAAAGGCAAGCAGGAAAATAAAATAAAACAAAAAAAGGAGAAAAAAGATTACAGTTATCATAACGGGACAAATTACACAGAATAAAACAGCATAATTCAGAGGCCGTTTGCACTCATAAGGGAAAAGTGTTCAAAAATGTTACTAGCATTTAAAACAGAAATAGTATTTCTCACAGTACCTATATAGGTAATGTTTCTAACACTGCTTTTAAAATGTTACAAGTAGCTTTTCTGGATTTTAACTTCTAAGATATTGCAAAACTTAATTACATTTTCAATGAGCAATTTTTCAAAAGTAAAGCTTCAAAGTTGTCATTAATAAAACTATCTTAATAATGATACATGATTTTTTGAAAAATAAATATTTTTTTAAGTAGCTTTCAGTTGCACCAGTAAGATTTTTCATTGTCTTATTAGTTCTATTTTCTACAAGTCATCTTACAAACATAAAATTATGTCATCAGCTATATTAGACTACAGTTTCAAGAAGGAAAACCTTGAATTATATAAATTGCAGAAATAAATTACAAATCCATAGCCAAGACAATAAATTGATATACACATCTCAGATAATACACGGCACAGAAAGAAGACTGGGATTATTTAGAATTATGTCATAATCTCGTTCACTATTCTCTAGAACAAAATACTTAAAAGACTGTCCCAAACATTTTAAGTCTGCGTAAATTAAGCTTAGCAAACTGCAGTGGGTATACTGTCAAATCCAACAGCTTCATTCAACTTACTAAAAGACCAGTGTAAAGAAACCTCAATTGATACAAAATTTAACTACTGGGGAAATGTGAGTCTCAGGCAGTTGTCAAAGCCACATAATCACACCTTCAAAAGGATTAAGCATCAAACATGCCTTTGCAGGTGCAAAACATTTGTTGGGTTTCAATAGTTAAAGAGTTTAACCTCAAATGAAAAGAAAAAAACGACAAACCAAACAACAGAAAAAAACAGTGCTTGCAGACTAAACCGTATTTCACCAATGATGTTTTATTAGTAAAAATGTTGTTATGGAAATGTGTGCCTTGAAAGAGAAAGAAAGAAATGAACACAATCTGTAAACGCAAAATAGAACCATATTTCTGTACTGATACCTATACATTCCTTTACTCTGATTCTGTACAGATGAACAATCTATGCATCAGTGTATGTTATTTGACTTTTTAATTATTTTTAAAGTAATAAATACCACACAGGCATATCAATTTTTTGCTAATCACACAAGAAATAAGCAGAAATTATGATTACGATGGTGTTTTCCAAGTATTCCTCCTAATAGTAACTACGGAGATGTTATTCCTACAGTGGTGTTCTGAACCAGCTGTAACACGGTGCTGTTCCATGAATAACACTACAGTTGCAAAACCTACAATTCTTAATAAAAAACATCAAAGTGGTAGATTCTTTTTCCATTTCTACTAAATCAACAATGTGCACCCACAATGAGCCCATTAAGAAAACAGGGTTATTATTAAAATGCTGCAAAATTAGAATAGCTACAACTTAAAGCTATCAGAACAAATGAGCAGGCATCCTGATTGAGACAAAAATCTCTTCTAAGGCAAAGCATTTAGCTTAAGGAAGAATGCACAAGTGTGGCTTGTATAAATTACATGTTCTCAAGTTGGCCTCAAACCAACCAGAAAATAAATCTATTCTCGTTCATTTCTATACTGCAGACAACTTCACAGATCCCAGATATAATATCCCTCAGGCATTCCTAGAAGTCTTGCTCACTTACTTCTGTCTACAAAGCAACTCCATACCTTTCTTGTTACCCTTCTCTGAATCTCTTCCAAGTCCATTTTCTTGATAACTAGAATTGTGCAGAGCATTCAAGATGAAGCAGCATTACAGATCTCTACACAACACAGATACACTATTTTGTTCTGTATTCTTCTCCCTGTTATGTCTACCTCTCTGCTGTCTTTGCAGATTGGGGGGGTGTGCGTCTTTGTTCTTTTAAATTGTACCATGCTTTGAATGAACTATGGTAGGCATGGAATTTTCTATCTTAAATCCAAAATATATATATCCATATATGCCTAGACTGATTTTTATAAAGAATTAATTTGCTTAAATAAAATCCATTATTGGATACATTAAACAAAATTTCTATGTTTGTCTACAAAGAAATCAATTGTTAACTGATTGACAGATTAAGTAAGGAAATGGTTTCAATAAATTGTAGTTTCACAATTTTACAAATATTCCTAAAGCTGTTTATCCTATCACATGGCTTCCTGTTACATTCAAACCTTTCCTGGTTTTCAGTCAGTAAGCTTGATTATAATAATGTTCAATATCCTCTGCAGAATGTAATCAAGATCATTATATAATTTACAAAGCCTCATTTTCATACTTTTAACATAAAAACCAGAATGCACGAATACACAGTTTACAGTGAAGGCTGAGTAGCAACACCAGCATCTTTAAGTAGAGTATCCTTTAGCAATTTATAAATGCAAAAGGCAATGTTTCAGGATCTCAGGACACAGCCTACATCTTCTGGATTTTTTCCAGAGCTTCCTTGACTTTTTCCTGAGCACATTAAAGGGCAAATTGTAACAGTATACAGAATAAAGTAAAAAATTTGTAACAGTAACTATACCACTTTTCCAACATTTTCTAGCTGAAGGTATTCATACATTTGAAATAGAAAATTCATTCTCCTGCTCCATTTCAAACTACTTGAAATGTCAGTATTTCTTTCAAGTGTGTCTCTGAAAGACTTAAAGCACTTCTAATAGCCACGGATGATGGATTTTAATGAGTTTAATATCCATGCCTTAAAATTATGCATTATGCTCATTCAGGGTAATAGCGATGAAGTGTTTTTAAGAACTTAAGTTCATGCTACATTACTTTGCACTTTGAGACTTTTTTTTTTCTTGAAGAGGTCTTATTGTAAAAAAAAAAACCAAAACCAAAAACAAAACACAAAGCCAAACATCTATGCCATCTGGAAATCCGACAATCCTACAAAAAGAATAAAAAAAGCAGCTATGTGACCAAAAATCAGCTTAATCAGAAAAGATTTTAAAAATTAAAAAAAAATAAATGTATTTTTCCTTAAACTTTTATTGCTTATTTTTGGACTTCAGTATTCTTCTATATGAATTCTCATGTTCTTTAAAAGTAGTTACTATATGATTTTTAAGAAATACACATTTAAGTACAGTAAAAAAAGAAAAGCTCACTGAAAGAAAAAACATGTTATGTAGTTTTCATCTTTCAACAGAGATAGAAAAACATTAGCCTATTACTTTTCTTTCTTCTGTAAAGCATTTGTTATATCATTTCACTGATCCCTCCTCTGCAACTTTTTCTGTAGATGCTGCCATATATTGCATGAACTGTTATCCAACAGAAATCTATATTCTAAAGAAAATAATGATACACAGTAGATATGATGAACGACTCGGAGAACAGCAGGTGTCCAAGAGCAAGGAGAGCAGCTTCCTTACAAATGTTTTCAGACCAAAGTTGAATAAAGAAACTTCAGCCCTTGTTTTGTAATCAACATGTTAGTATGGCCTATACATTAAAAGTTTATATCTGAAAATCAAAGTTGATTTTTAACAGAGACTCTGTTATATATATATAACACTGAAACAGTTTTCTGAATTTGTAATTATATTTCATCCAAGTACAATTTCACTGCTACAGCACAGGTATATTGTTAACCATGGGACTTACAAACTTGCAATTTTCGAAAAGCTCTAATAGACAACTGTTCAATGTCATGTTGTACTTCATTTATAATAACTTTTCGAGAAATAATATTTCTAACAGTTACCAAAGCAGAAAAGATACAAGATTTCCTTAACTTTATTCCAGACCAAACTGAATTCTGCCCGTACAAAATTCCACTCAGATTTTATACAACTTACCATAATGCAAAAAATACATTTTACTGCTGGCCTCTCTATTCCTACCTAAGGGTTTATTTTGTTTTTAACAAAGAAGAGTAACATCAGTTTGTAGATGGTCATGAAACCATATTTGACAATTTCAGAAACAAAAATTGGTCAGGTTGCATGTGCTTCCTAATAAAATTTAAATCCTACAGTTTAGATTTAGATTTTTTTTCCTCACTGCCATTAGCTATGAGACTATTTTGCTCTTTTTAACTTAAGGAGTTCAATGGGCTTTCTACTCCAATTCTTATATCTGCATCTCAAGCACACACATCTGCTGCTCATCTGATGTGAAAACTCTTTACCTCTTTTAGGCGAGGTCTTTGCTATTTTGTAGATATGCTATTTTCAGACTGCACTCCAATAAGCCAATTGAATTGAGCCAACTGTCCCACATTGCAGCTTCCTGCCTGCCTCAACCTCACTTCTGCAGCAAATGTAAGCTCACCAGGTATCTCCCCTTCATGTCTATACACCTATACAATAGCAGAGGGTTTGACTCATCTATCCTAAACACTTCCAGTGACTTTGTAATGTATGTTTGTACCCCAAGTTTCACAGAAAGATCTGTGGTAGCATTGTCATTCAATAACTCTGTCCCAATTTCTTTCCAGTGCTGGAAAAAGACAGCATTGAAAGTGTGCAGAAATTTTTTGTCACTTATATTTTACTCCAGGACCTTCAGTCTAATGACAGCAACACTGTTATTACCCTACAAAGCCTTAAATTGCTGGTCACATGGAGAACTGTTACAGCAATAAAAGGATGAGAGACCAGCAAAGCTCATATAACCATGGGAAATCTACCACTCCTAAGTACTGCCATTTCCTCAAATAAATTGAGAGCCACACTGAATATACACAGAATAACTGAGATACTCAGACACATATCTTATCAGATTACTAACCCAAAACATAAACCGTAACTGAGGAAGTGTAAGCTGCACCAGGCAAATACATGTAGTGGGAAATTTCTCACCCTGAAATCTGAGCCACTCTGCAATCCTCATCCAAGATGCAGACGTGTTATTCAGCAACATGTGGATACCTTCTTGCCTATCAGATGCTGTTTTTCATCTCTGCTGATCTGCATAGACATCTGATCTATCATAGACCATGAGAGCACTCTGCTATATAAATGTACAGCCTTGTTTTAGTCAGTTAACTGCAGGAGAGTGCATGCATGAGAATAAGATAGATACCACACTCCCCAGCACTGTATTTACTATCACAGCATTTTATGTACCTCAGAACATCTGTGAAGCCAATAAGCCTGGATGGGCCACGTGTTCCTTAGTACATTTTTTTATTAATTGTCCCAGATGCATTGAACAGGTTGCCTGATCTGTCAGACAGTACGTGCATACCTTATGTGATGCACATAGCTACAGGTCTGCAGTAGATATAGAAGAACTAGTTCCAGGAAGGCAGGGACTCTTTCTTTTAACAAATTTTCTGGTTCAATACTTTCTTCCCAATGGGATCTCCTTCTCACCAGCTGAAATACCTCTTTATGCTCCCCATAAAGCCACTATTGAGAACTGCACAGAGCAGGAACCCTTCAGTGAATCAAGGTTTCAAGAAAAAAACAATCACATGTATTATACAGACTTAGGAAATTAGAAGAAAAAAAGTCCAGAAGATATTTATGTGCTAGCAAAAAGATGACTATTGCCAGATTTGACTTTGTATCCCCACATTAACTTTCCTATTAGAAATATGTGGTTTAGCCAAAACCACATGAAGGAGTTCAGTGCACAAAGGACCTCAGATACAGATAAAGGCAGTGGCTCTTCACATCAGTATTCCTGGGAATCAAGAATTCAAGATTGTTAAGACTACCATCTTAACAATCAGTTTAGTAACTCAAAGAACCAACATGAGACCAACTCCAAAATACCTAACCCCACAGAGGTAATGTCAGCATTGCTCCTCTGGCAGAGAAAGACCTAAACACCTGCAGGCAAGATTAAGTGTTGCTGCAAAACTCTTCCTACTTGTTTGGCACCCAGCCTCCATGAGGGGGGTGCCGGAGTGATGTGAAAGGACACTAGTTTGTTGCTGACTGCCAGCCTCCAGGGAGGTTGATGTCAGCTTCCTCTGCTGCTCCAGCTCCTGGGCCATGCCACCCTCGAGGCCCGTATTCTTGGGGCCAGCAAAGCACAATTAGAATCAATAGCTGCTTCCAGTGACTCTGGCACTGAGCTCCCCACATTTAATGTTTATCCCGCTCCCTTTCTTTGCCTCACGCTTCTAGTAGCATTGATGACGCTGGGCTAGGAGCCACCACTCGTCAGCCCTCTCTGTTGCACAGATGTCATTCAGTAAGATTTCTGCAGATGCTGTCTATTTGGTACTGGCAGTGTTACTAACATTACATTCAAATAGCATAGTATTGAAATCGCCTGCCAAGAAATATCAACCGCTCAGTAAAGCATATATTCAGAAATATTGAAAACACTTTGAAAAGGAAGGAATTAATATCAGAGCACAAACAGTATTAGCTTCTAAATCCCAGCAAAATTTAAAATACTGTTTCTTTAAAAGTGCATCTCATATTTCTCATTATGAATAAAAGAAATAATGAACCATATTTTAACTACAAACAGAAATGGAAATTTTTCATCATGCTCTTAGTATTATGATGTCAAGATTCAACTTCTGAGGAGGGCCTTAAAACAGGTTTGTTAGACTAGCTGTAGTCTAACACAGTTTGAGAGAAAAAATGAAGAGATGACATATGTGAGATAAAAGGCTATCCGTGGGACTTTCACATGCCTGTTCAGAAGGGTTACTGTTCAATGCCAACACATTAATGCACAAGCACTAGATAACAAGGGAAAAAATTAATTCCTGACCTCTGCATATAATGCCACAGTACAACCAAGAGTGGCAGAACAGCAACAGACTATACAGAGAGATTAGATCACATCTCTGCGGCTGGAGGGAATTTACCTGGGTGTGTTGAAAGAGATTGACAATATGTATGTGAAACTATGGTTTGTATCTACAAAAAACCCCAAAATGGTGAAGGCGATCTCTGGGAACTGGTATAACAGCTAACATCTTAAAGGGTAAGAAATGCTCAGTGCAGACCCACTAAGGATTTACAGTGCTTGACCAGCCAGACTGCCTTCTGCAATGAAATGACAGTTTTGTGCACAAGGGGTGGAATGGTGGGTGTATCGTACCTTCTGTATCAAATGTTGCACTATTCCACAAACGAGCAGAGCTCATGTAACATCTTTTTCCCTCTTCTCTTCCCCTCCTCACCTTTTTTCTATAATGCAGCTATAAATAATATAATGCAGCTAATAAAAATTTTTGTGTTGTGTTTAGGACAGAAGTCCTGAAAGATGTGAAGTATATACAGAGGGCACAAAGACAGTAACAGTCTAGGTTTTAAGAGTCTACTAAGCATCTAAGAAAGGTACTTGCAAAGGCTTTGGCCCTTAAGCAATTTTTGGAAAACAACTTTTCAACTGCATCTGACAACAGTAAGATGGAAAAAAAAGTGTGACATCAACTTGCATTCAAGAAAGTGAAAATTTTTGTCTTTTTAGCATGCGAAGGATAAAAAGCTGAAATCAATTACAAAAAGATACTATTCTTTTGTTGACACGGTTCTTGCCTGTTTGTTTTTCAATCTGGAGAAAATTCATTGCAAAGATAATAATGAGATGTGCCATATCATGCCAGTCGCATGGACAGAATTTTGGTGTTTCTCCAAGTAGAGGGGAAAAAAAAAGTCTCTTATGCCAAGGCTCAGAACAATGTTCTAGGCTGCCTCATTGCCATGGAGACAGAGAACACCCTAGTGTGAAAACAGTCCAAAATGGAAGAAATTAAGGAATACAAAATATTATGAGAGAGGAATTACAGCATAATTATCATTACAAAGCAAATAAGAACAGATGTGGCAACAGAAAATGGGATGGAAGGAAAACCAGGTTTATATTTGCAACTTAATAGAAGGAAGCAGTTAAAATACTGGTCTCAGCTTCGGAGTGCTGGACAGATTTTAAGAAAACTAATAGCTATTTTATATTACCTGTATGTTTGGGTTTTTTTCCTGAGAAAAATGTCCCTCTTAGGCAAGCTCAGGACTTCTAAAAATCAGTACCTGAACTTAGAATTTGTGAAGACATAAACTGCACTTCAGAATCTGTAATTAAACCAGTGACAAAGATATTAATTTAATGTTCTTTGTGAATACTAGGGCTGGATAATTATTTTAGTGTATTTTTATTATAGTCAGGCCTATGTAGCTTGTATCAGATGGGGAAAAATAGTATAAATTGGTAGATCCACTGACAGTAAAGACACTAAAAACAGAAAAATACCTATTGCGTACTAATATGAGAGAAATTTATATCAATTCCAGAAATACGTATCAGTTCAGAAATTCAATTGTTATACAAATACACTCTGGTAGATGTTATTTTTGTTAAAGCTACTCATAACGTAACCAAACTACTACTTGTCTCACTACCGGATTCAAGATTTCTCAACAGTTATGCCCTTATTTATCAATAAAAAGCATCAAGGTCAATGCATTTTTATGCCCTCTTGCTCCTAGTGGCCCTACTGCAATCATGGTACTTACAGAGATGGTCAATGATACAGAAGCTTAAAAATAGCACATGAACCAGCAGACTCCATGAATAGAAAATGTCAAGTTAAAGAAAAATAAACTAGAAAAAACATTCACTACAATTGCCTGTGAAAAACAGTATAGACATTTTTAACATAGTTTTTTACTGCCATTGTACATCATATTTATATAATCAAACAATAATACACAAAGAAGTTTTACATCATGCCATTAACATATTTTACTGATGTTGAGCACAAATAGGATTTCTAGGATTTTTAAGAGAACACTATTAAATGCTCATGGAAGTTCCTAAAATAAAAACTCAAGAAGGTAGCTCTCTAGTGAACTCAAAAGATTAAAGAAGTGTCCTGTGAATTTTAAAGAGATAAATAAACTCATTCCAACCAGATCATAAAATACGTGACACTAAATATGGTACAGTCATGTACCATAGTTAGATTTTAGCGGCTAAAATATTTGACAAATCTTGTCAAATACCTTCTCCAAGTGTTAAGGGAAACTACTTTGTCTTCTAGCAAGTAACCAGTACGAAAATTACTTAGTCACTTGCCGCGACCTGAAGGGGAGGAAGGATACAGAAAATGAGATACAATTCAAATATTTAACTTTTGCCACACTGATTGCTCAGGTCCCAGTGCTTCCATTATGGGTGACAAATTAAAAATAAGTAAGTACTGTTTGAAAATGTCTTTGCAATGTTTTACAACTTATCACATAACTTACAAAGCAAAGGCTGATGTTTCCCCTTCCTGTTTGGCACCTAAGGTTATGCAGACCACTGCATTATCCTCAGCTGCTGGGGCAGAGGCCACACGCAAGTGCCAAAATGAGTGAATTCCATTTCAATGTCCCAGAAGTTGATATATGTACACAAAAGACAACTGAGTAGCATTAGATTCTCTACACAAGTACATACTTAAAGTAGATAGTAATCTGTGTCCAAGTCCTACATGAAGTAAGGTCCTACACTTGAAGGCAAACTAAATTATATCATTATCATTTGTATTGTTCCTTCTTTTAATAGAGCACAGAAATCACAAGTCACTAATCCGACAGCATAACATAAAACCCATGCTGAGTCGTGTATGTGGTGTTTTACAGATGTCCAGAACTGAAAACATTTCTTTCTCTGTCTGCAAACGCTGCTGTTTCTTAAAGAGAGAAAGGTCTGAACATTGAGAGGACCAACTAAACAGCTGAGATAAAAAATGCAGAAAGAAACCCATTTCAATTCCTTTCACTTGGAATATTATTGCTGCCTTTGCCCTTTAAGGAAAAGTTCACTTACCTATAATGCAGCAGTTTGCAGCTTATGAATTAACATAGCCTGCCACTAAGTTGTGAGGAGTTTACAAATCTAGTAGTAAAGTGTGCAAAATACATTACATGGCTGCATTAAATACCTTTAGTAGGTTACTACAATCTGCCTTTGGTTAGTCTTTCATAGAAATAGAGGGAGACATGCAAATTTTCCCAACCACTGGCCACTGGCAAAATAACAAAGCTGAAAATATTATTAGTTCACATAAAACCATGAGATACTTTAAATGAGAACTACTACTAATATATGGAAGCGTTCAAAACTTCCCCACGAGACTGAGAAAAGATGTTTACCTTTTATACTGTCAACGTGACATATTTTTCAACATAAGCAGTTATTTAGCTACAAAACCTGTAACTGGGAAAAGATCCTGCTCACTTCCTTGGCATGAGCTGAAAAAGGCTTAAATCAATTTCCTGTCTCTTCAGTGACTCCCTTGTACAGCCATTCCGTATCACAGTAAAATCTTTTGCTCCATCAGTTTGGCACAAATCCACAAGTCAGTAGGAGGTAACACATGAAGCAACGGGATGGTAAATGTACTTTCCTTTTATCAATGCAAAATTGGTTTTATATATGTATAAAACACATATATTTCTATAGGTAGGAGATCATATACCGAATATTTTTCTATATTAAACATAAGCATTTAATTAAATATTGGTGATCCATATATATTTTACCCAACTCAGAACTCATTATACATAGCTCTCTCTGTACATACTGGCTTTTTTAAAACAGGCTATTTAACACCGTCTCATAAGCCATAATTTATTCACAGACCAGTATTATTATTTTCTACCTCTAATTTTTTCCTGATTATAGAAGTACATTTTTTCCTGTATCTGCATTTACACTAATCTACAGTACATAAAATCTAAATGCATATTTTAGAACCACTATATTAATTTCCAGCAAAACTACTACAGAGCAGTATCTAACAACAGAGAATGAATGATTATAAGACAATCTCTGTATTAAAAATTTAAGTTGTATTTAACATTTGAACAAAATAAGAATCTCAAATGGAACTTTTTCAACTGATTTACTTTAGCTGTTTTACCTGATCAAACATGCTGCTATTTCTATCTTATAAAAAATATTAATGAAGTTGTAAAAGCTCCCTCAAAACTGTTTTCTCAGTATCTATTGACAAGGAACAATCTATTTCCCTTAATGGAACCTAATCTGTTTCTTGCTAGGTTAATCTATGGATTAATTATGTGAAATAAAGTATTCCCAGAGACAAGAAACAATGATCTTCACTCTCATTCGGAAAATGAAAAATGATACAGCATTCTCCAGTATAAAGCAAAAAAAATCACCAGTTAAACACACTGATAATAATAAAACAGAATGAAAAGGCCATTTCCTCAGTTCTAATGTATTATTTCTTGAACACTTTCAGGAATGGTGACTCCACCACTTCCCTGTGCAGCCCATTCCAATGCTCAAACTACTCTTTCAGTGAAAAAATTCTTCCTTACGTCAAATCTAAACCTCTCTGGCACAGCTTGTGGCCATTTCCCCTTGTACTGTCACTAGTTAGCTGGGAGGAGAGACCAACGCATACCTTGCCGCAACCTCCTTTCTGGTAGCTGTAAAGAGCGGGCAGCTTTCCAGCCACTCTGCCCCAAGCCTGTGATACTGCTCATTTTCCTTTCCTAGCTTGCTGAGCTATCTCCTCCTCCTATGTGTATTTACAGATCTTACGCTTAAGTTTATCCTTAACCTCTCTATTGAGCACAAGTGACAATACATACAAAACCACACTTTCGTACCATGTATTTTTTACAACTGGTTTTAATCACTAAATGCTATCTGTCAAATCTGCTGCCTAAGAATAGTCACCCTCAGGGAAATTACTGAAAAAATGTTCTCCTCCAAAATGGCTATCTTCCATTGGTTCTAAAGAAAATAGAGCCATTACTCACTTCTGTTAAGAGCAAAGACCAGCTTCATTGATACTGTGAATAACAGCAGCTATTCAGAGAAAGAGCAATTCAATATGAAGGGTTCCATAAGAAAACATTATATTTCAGACCCTAAAGCAGTACTTTTTACTGATGAAGATTAAAGAAAAAATAAATAAAAGGATTCAAAGGCAGCTCAGGAAAGGAATCTACAGAATTTTAAGCACAAATGAAAGTTTGAAATACATGCCTTATTCTTCTATTAAACTCACTTAGCATAACAAACAAGTACATCACCAAGTGCTGAATTTCTTAAAGGAATTATTCTTACATAAATATCACTCAAAGTAGTTGACCCACTTCTTGTGGATCATTAGTGACTGCATTATTCTGAAATAATATATGACCTTTTCATATGCAATATGCTATGAAGTTCCTATTTTATATGGAAAACTTCAATCAGCTTTGGCCTGGGTGCTGTAAGATGCTTCACAGTGCATCCCCTGCAGAACAGCACAACAAGGATCAAGAAGGAGCTCATTCCTCAATGGTTTCTGGAACATTGGTATAGAACTTCTGATGACAGACATCCTGAACACAAAACAGGACAAACTTCCATAGCCAGCAAAGACCAAGCATGAATAAAGAAAGTCTCATTACCTGTGTTGGAAACTGATGGAGGAAAAACTACTCTAAATTTGAGACTAAAATCTTTTGAAAGGAAAAAAAAAAAGCCCATTGGCTGGTATCCCTGCTGCAGCAGAATCTTGCAATGTGCACTAATGGACTACCAGAGTCTCCAAATTTCATTTACTAATCACCTACTCTCTACCCTTAGTCCCTATCTTTTGAATTTTTCCTTGAAATTTTTCACCTTTTTTCCTTTAAAAATTATATTTTGCTTATTTCAGTCTTCAGGGTTTCTCTAGATCTCAAGGCCATCAGCAGGAATATTTTCACTGACAAGTGAGATAAGGTAAATGTTTGAAGGCTAACTCTCATTCACTGATTCTATTAAAGAATTAGTTTATACATATGAAAATGAAAAAGCTGTGTGTTTCACAACGCTTGGGTTTTACCTGCAAAGTGCCAATACAAATTTCTGCTAACAACTTAGAACTATCCCAATAAAATACCAGAATCAATACAAATGATTATTTAACAGGCAAAGAAATTACACCATGCTACTTTCACAACCTTATTGCACCCCTAACATCATCCTCTTTTCCCACCCACATGACCATTCTGTTATCTCAGTCCCTCAGGTCTTACATCACCTTATTATGGCCTTTAATCTCAAACCGAGCAGATTTGGACTTTGTCAGGATGACTGACAAAGGATAATCCCACTTGCTGCAGGAAACCCTGCTGATGCTTCCACTCAGTACATGACACACAAGGTCCACACTGAACTCACAGAGCAGCAGTGTGTTAGAAAGGACTGTGCTGCTGGAAGCATTTTTACTTGCACAAGACTAAATAATGAAGACTTGACTATTTTACTTTGGCTAAATTCTTGGTAGCTATAATTAGAACTGAAAAGACTCTTTACACACGCACACACAAGAAGAGATTAGCCATTTTAGTATTCAATTAGGAAACTACATTCTGCATTCTTGAGCTTTCCCTATGCTTCAAGAACAGTGAGAGCGTTCAATTTGCCTTAAAATAGAATTATATTGCTGAGTACTAAAATCTGCTATATCCTGCCCCAGAATGAGATTAATTTCAATGTTGCCAAATGTTAATGGTTTATACAGCATACAGTGCAATTTATTTTGGGATCTTTCCAAACAGAAGGCTATTTGTAAACTTCAGCCTCTTCCTACTCTTCTTTTGCTCTCTTAGTTTCTGAGTTAAGCTCTGATGCAGTGCTCTATACTGAGGATGAGAAAACACATAAGTGTCTACTCTTTCTCACCAGTGTTTTTTCTGTTCAGAAATTTTCTGTAGTACTTTATGGAGACTCATCTTTGTTAAAAACGTAAAGTGAATTATAATGATATAAAATCAAATTAAATGTTTTTATAGTGTCTCTAAACCCCAGACTACGTTCCTGTAAGAACCTTCATAGCCTTATGCTGGCAAAAATAATTCTGTTGAAAATCACCTTGCCTCATTTCTCATTTTACTATAGCAAGTTACTAAGCCTAGATTTCAGGAACTTTTCCCCATAGACTTGACCCAAAATCCACATAAGCCAATTAAAGCTTTTCCAAATAGTTTTCTCACCTTGGGACCAGGCTCCACCATTACTTTAATAACTATGCAGAAAAAAAAATGAAAAAAAATATGAAAAAAAATATTAAAAAAAATGTAAAAAAAAGTCACACAATGGATGAAGAAAAGCAGACTTTGAAAGTACAATTAATTATAACTATTTGATGAACACATTCAGCCTGTATCTACTTACATTTTTCATACTATCCCAAACACTAACACAAAAAATAATTACTGATCTTTTAACAGCAGAAACAGGGTCAGTACTACTTGCCACTACTTTTTATTTAACACAGACTGTGTGTATCCAGAGGTTAGGTTACTTCTTTACAAAATACCTAGTAGCATAACCTGTCTTACTAAAAGAAGACTGGCATTAAATAATACTTCCATCACTAACTAAACACATTCTATTATTTCCATTTTACAGTGACATCACTATAGAAATGAAGTTTTTTTCTAAACAAGGTTTATTAAATATGGCATATCAAGTTCTACAAGGTATTATATGTGTCTGCCAGAAGATTCCCCACTCAAGGAAAGCAAGGCACAGAGAAAAAATTAGCTGTGACCTTCCAAATTGGGAAGCTGGAGATTACAAAGAGAACATCATGGATTATATCAATTTAATTATATTTAACTATATTAATTTAATGCTACGTTGATTCTAAAAAAGGTACATTGCATAAGTCTGGAGAACCAGACTTTCTCAGTCTGTATATCCTCTCTGCCTGACAATTCATTAAAATGTTGACATTAATATTTGATTACAATTTGTCATGTAAAGAGCACAGGTTTTACAGCTCTCAAGTAGACTGAAAGAACATAACTAAAACCAGAAGGACTTTGGTAGCAAAAACAGTGATACTTGTAGAGAATGATGGCTCAAATACAGCAGATACAGAGTTAATGGCAATTAGAAAATCCTGATCTCCCATAAAACTAATCTCTAGAATACTGCATGTATCATTTCCTCCTTCTGTCATGGAAGTTTTGCAATAGAAACCAGTTAGATATCAAGATTGAGGATCAAATCCTTAGGCCCTTTACTGTGTGTTTACCTACAAGCTCTATATGTCAGCTTGTCTTAGTTATGATGACAAACAAACAGTAGCAGAATGTCATGGCTGTCAATGTGCTAGTTCCAAAATGAAAACAAAGCAACGTACTAAATCTGCAAATCTTTGTAGTGAACTTAAGGCTAACAAGAGCTACAGTTAACATTTAAGACTAGATGCCAACTCCCTTCTTCAGTCTACTGGAAAGGTTCAGTAATAACACACTTTATATATAAATTGCAATCATAGCTGAAGACTGTCATTTACTATTTCTAATGACCTATACATGCCACTTTTCTTCTGCTGAAAAGGAAAACAACGGCCTGAAAGGGCATTTCAGTACATTAACATTTGAGTTCATTTCTTCTCAGTAATAGTTTAAAGCCAGATTGAGTTCCCAATCCTCAACTAGTCACATTTTGTCAAGATCAGCTGCAGTTCACTATGGTGATAGAAGCAAAAAAGGAAAATGTTTCACAGGTCAACCGCTATGACCTACTGCATTGAAACAACAATCTTCCCCATTAAATACTTCAGAGAATCTGTCTGCTTTCAACTATGAGGCCAATTGGGATCTGAAGTCTTATGCCAAGCCTCTGTATTCAGAGTCCAGTTTTATCAACAGACCTTAAAATACTGTAGAAAAATCATGGTGCCTGTGAACACAATACATTTTGCCCCAAATCCTCTACCATAGAATCTCTCACAGTTTTAGGAGGGATGCTTCAACAACACCGTTAGATTCAAAAGTGAGTAACACTGCACTAGCCCCCCTCAAACAAATCCTGGGCCTGAGATTGTATTTTCCTCCTGTCCACTCCCATGTTACTATAAAGTGAAATTAAAAAAAATAAATAAATAAAAATAGTTGCCTAAAGAGAGTCAGTGATAAAACATTTAAAAGGCTCAGAAGAAAAATATGCCTCTAAGCTGCCCTGTGGACAAATCCTAACAAAAACCTACTGATATGAGAAAGAAGGTAGAATTAATCTACTCTTTGCTATTATGACCAACACACACAAACAGATATCTTTACTTTCGTTAGACAGCGAAATTACTACACCAAAACCCCTGTGCACACAGATAAAGGGAGACAGTAAGACAGGCTGTAACAGAAAAGAAACTACCTTTGTATGCTATAAACATTTGCCTATCCTCTGCTCTATATGTGTTTTAACTAGACTAGAAAGTAAGTTTTCTAGTTTGATAGTGACATGTGGCAACAGTGCTGAATTTGTAAACTAGTGTACATATCTGTGTGCAGTAAACACCACATAAATACACATAATTTTTTCTAAAACATGTTCTGCAATTTAACTTCTGTGATTATGTATCATTTGTGTTATATCTAAAAAGAAAATGAGCTATTTCATTCTCCCTCAAATATTTCCTATACCTTCCAGATTAAATAAGCTAGGAAATAACAGATAATTGCACATTCTGAGTTACAAAAGAACAGAACATCTTGTAAACTTCCTCAACAGAACCAGATCTGATATTTAAAGCTTCCAATTTACATTCACAAATTACACAACTTATCACAAACTGTTTGGTGAACAAGGTTATAATAGCTTCCTCATATTTCATAAGTATAGCAAAGTCTCTTATTTTATATGAATTTTCCTTATAGTCATAAAATAAATCCAGGTTGTAAACAACTTCTGGAGGTCATCTAGTCTAATAACTTCTTAAAGCATGTCCAATTACAAAAGGTTGAACAGAGTCACGCCCAGTAAATATTTGAGCATCTCTAGGAACAGAGATTCCAACTTCTGGTCCATTCCACAGTTTGTCCACTCTGATAAGAATTTTGTTTTTCCTTTCACTTAATTAGGGTTTTCATACTGTAACATGTTCTTTGCCTCTAATCCCATCCCTACCTATCAGTAAGGAGAACAGTCTGCTTCCATCTTCTCTACACTACCACAAAAGGCAGTTGAGAACATCAAAATCTTAGCCTTCACTGTTAAGATTATTTTCTCATTTTCTTCTCATGCAAACACTTTTCAAGCACATTCTACACATTTCTTAAGAGACAATGGGCAAAATTAAGTAAGTCCATGCTTTTTTATTATAGTGCGCTGAGGTTAAAAAAACCCACATATGTAGTGCATAAATGAGGACCACAATCTAAAAAATATGTTTTTCACGCTGTGTATATAATGTACAGATTACAAAAAAAAAAACAAAACCACAAAACAAAAAAAAAACCAGATCTATTTTCTGCTTGTCAGGCCCTAGAATATAATCAAGTCAGCTGTTCTTCTACAGCATACATTGAATACTGAAGCTGAGCTCATGAATACCCTGCCCATGTTTAAGTTGTTACAGTATATCACTATTGACTAGACTAATTTTCAGCCACATATAACATTTTCAAGAAGATCACAGCCCAAGAATTTTTTCTAAGACAGTGATGTGTGATTTTTTTTGTACAACAGCTGCTGACTGTTCCTGCTAAGACAATAATAAAACGACCTATGAGATAACAGAAGCACAACAAATACACCTGTAGCAATAGGACAAGGGTTAATGGTTTTAAACTGAAAGAAGGTAGATTCCAACTAGATATAAGGTAGACATTTTTAAGATGAAGGTGGTGAAACACTGAAACAAGTGTCCAGAGGGGTGGCAGATGCCCCATCTCTGGAAACATTCAAGGTCAGGTTGGATGGGACTCTGAGCAACCTGGTCTAGTTGAAGATGTCCCTGCTCACAGCAGGGAAGCTGGACTAGAAAACCTTTGAAAGAACTGTTTCAACCCAAACTGTTCTATGACTCTATGAAATATACTGAAACCTATTAATGCCTTTTCTTATTGTAAGAACTATACACTACTACATTACATACTATACTTAGAAGTGAGATAATAATTGAAAGATCAAGACTAAGAGGAGAACTGTTCTATGATGTTAACTATAGCTTTATTTCAGATTTCTCCTCGATGTATGGAATGGTCTTGATTGCTATTACAATGAAATTTATTCAGAAAAGAAAAGCATGTATTTCCATGTCCTTCTGGCTTTACAGAACAGCTTGCAGCCATGCCAGGATTAATGGCTGCATCCATGTACAAACTTCAGCTCTGTTTTCACCTTCCAGATCCCAATTCTGTGCATCCTCTAATAGTGGCAACATATTTGAACTTAACCATAATACCCTGTTGAAGAGACTCCCATATTGCTAAAACTCCCTCGGCTTTTTACACCAAGCATAAGTCATCTACAGCTTTTCAGATGACAACACAGAGAATGAGGGTGACCGGACCTTACTCACTTTGCCTCATTGTGAAGGAAGAGGGAGAAACAATAGTGCCGTTTCAATCTGTATGCATATCTACAGATTTACTATCTGAACAGTTGTGGCTGATATTAAGGAATTTTTTATCTGAAAACTAGAGTGTTCAGTTTCATATTTTGAAGAACACACATGGGAAAAGTTCTTCTCAGTTTCTGTCCTCTTACTACACATAGCATTAGCCTCACTGTGGCTTTCCTATTTAAACAGAAATATTAAGACTACTCCTGGAATATTTACATATGAATGTGGACAAGTACTTTTCAGAGAGCTCCAATTTCACCCAGAAAACTCAAATAGAGAAGAATTCCACTGTGTATTATTGTCAACAGCAAGAAACCTTCACTAAAGCACTGCAGTACATACGTCATAAATAAGCAATGCATTTTTTGAATAATACATCAATTTCATAATGGTCTGTTTTATTTTGTTTTTACGGTAGGAAGCAAAGGTTATGTCTGAAGTGGCCAGTAAAAACTATTGATTTGTTAAACAGTTTGATGGCTTACCATGTATATGCACACAAATTTGAGAAAGTGCTTTCTTATCTATCTGCTTATAAGATATCAAGCCAATTATTTTCCAGAAGTACACTGAAGCCAGTTGAGTCCTGATTCAGAATTATGTACTGAAGTAATAGAATCACAGAATCAACCAGGCCGGAAAAGATCTCTGGGATCATTGAGTCCAACCTTTGACACCATGGCACTAAGTGCCACATCCAGCCTCTTCTTAGACACCTCCAGGGATGGTGAATCCACCACCTCACTGGGCAGCCCATTCTAATGCCCAATCACACTCTCTGTAAAGAATTTCTTCCTAATGTCTAACCTAAACCTTCCGTGGCACATCTGAAAACTCTGCCCTCTTGTCCTACTGCTGGGAGAAGAGGCCATCTCCACCCGTCTACACCCTCCTTTCAGGTAGCTGTAGAGAGCAATAAGGTCTTCCCTGAGCCGCCTCCTCCTCTCCAGGCTAAACAACCCCAGCTCCCCCATCCCACATTCCTCATAGGAATTGTGCTCCAGCCTCTTCACGAGCCTCACTGCCCTTCTCTGGACCCGCTCCAACACCTCAAAATCCTTCCTAAACTGAGGGGCCTAGAACTGGACACAGCACTTGAGGTATGGCCTCACCAGTACCAAGCATAGGGAAGAATCACTTCCCCGGTACTGCTGGCCAAAGTATTCGTGATAGAGGCCAGAATGCCACTGGCCATCTTGGCCACCTGGGCACACTGCCGGCTCATGTTCAGCCTCCATACACATCTTCATCACATTCACACAAATAAACTTTTCTTTCAAACTGTTTACTTAATTCCACAGAAAAATATGACAAATTAGACAGTTTTGTTAATGAGGTACACAGATATAAACACACATATGTGAGCAACATTACTAACAGGAAATATGTGCCTCTACGTAGATCAGGCTATGGTTTGGTTTTTTTGTTTGGTTGTTTTTTTTTAACAATCTGCATTTTAACTTGTAAGCATTATATTTAACTAGAAAATACTTTTCCTGAAGAGCATAGCAGAATGAACAAGTTAAGGCTCACACTAAATCATAAACAACCGCTTGCATTAAATCATAAGCAAGAAATTTTAAGCATAAAGAGCAAATCCTACTTTGTAAGGTTAATCAGCTATTTTATAACCCCTCTTGAGAAAAAGTCACCACATTTGTACTTGAAACTCAGTAAATCTTTAGTGCATTTCTACCACTGAATAGGTATTTCTAGTCATATAGTAATGTGAAGTTTAATCAAAATAGATGAAGTTTCACACTAGTTTTTCTGGAAGTATAAATTGATGCTGCATAGATAGCAAGACGTATTGGAAAAAACCTTTGTGCTTGCCACAGCTTGAGTTGCATTGTTACAGAACATATCCATTAGATATTTACCAGCTAAAAGGAAGATTCTATTAAACACAGAAACAGAATGGTCACAAGAAACAGACAATAAAGAAACACAATATTCAAGTCTACAAAAAGGAAACACTGGAAAGAACATTAAATCCTAGTCTCTTATTCTTTAGAAACAATTCAGGACAATACAAAATAATTTTAAACAGTTGTATCATTTATTTTTTTATATGTGTGTGTGTGTACATGTAACATACACTTGCACTGCTGTCACTGGAATTGCAATAGAACACCACTTTAATAAAACAAGTTGCATGCTATGCTCGTAAATGGGGCAAATCAAAATGCTTTAAAAAAAAAAAAAGAGAAACCTCAGAAACTACTAAACCCCTAAACAGAAGACATTTAAGGGTTTACCAACAGCCTACTGCAACATGTAAACTTGAAAATAATTACCAATAGCTTGTTAATTCAGAGAACTATCAGAATCTGCATTTTACAGGATGAGAGAAAGAGAGAAATTCAAGTTGTACATCTGATGACTCTTTTCATTTCACCCATGCTGCAAAGCAGGGTCAACCAGAGCAGGTTGTTCAGGGTCATGTTCAGTTGGATTTTTAATTCTGTAATTCACTAGGACAGCTTGCATGAAACTTTACTGAAACTTTACAGTTAGTCACTGTGGTTTATTCTGCAGCAAAACATTACAGATTACAGATTAATCAGTTGACTTCTATTTTAAAGTAGCATCAGGTTTAAGAATTTAAACTGATTTACAGGTATGCTCGCTCAGGGATTATGTAACCTTTCTCTGAGTTTCACACACAGAAAGCCCATTTGGGACCTCCCTCAAAAAATCTTTGAATGAGATTCATTAGGCTTCTAAGTGTAACATTCTCTTCAAATATGAGAACCAAGTGTATGTCCTGTTAGACAGGACAATGCTACAGTATTGATCCATCACTTCTATTTCATTAAACATTTAATAGCTGCTTTCGTGCAAAACTTTTCTATTAACTCTTTTTTTTATGTTACTCAGAATATTATGACTTCCTTCAAGTTAGAAAACTCAAATATTTAAAAATAAATGCAGAAGCAAGAGATTACATTTCAGTACATGTCGAAGTATAAACTATCTTCACCAGAAGTCCTTCCTTTTTCTCCCTGTTCCTGTGCCCTCACTACCTAGTTTACACTTTGGAACATGACTGAAACACAACTACAATGACACATAGGTCTTTTGACGCAAAGCCAAGCATTGTTCAGTTCATAGAAAATCCCTTCCACTTAATAGGTGCAAGGCATGAGCATGCCAGTGCAAATCTGCATCACACTATCAACAACAGAACCAGTAGAGGTATCAGGTTGCATAATTTCTGAATGTCTGATTTGTAACTTACATATACTAAGGATCAGCCTGGTATCTGTAATCAGGCAGAGTATTAATGATTTTTTTTTTTCCTCAGGGCTTAGTAGTGAAATTACTTGGCCTATGCAATACAGGAAGTCAGAGTAAGTAAACATTGGGTTTTTTTCTGGCCTTAAAATTATCAGTCTAGAACCTTTGCTTCCATGAACATTCTCTGTCTACTTGCCATACTTCAGGAATAGTGGAAAATTGGAGACCATGAAGTTTAAAAAAAAAAAGTCAGATTACTAAATACTTGGCAAAGCAAAATTTGGACAGATGTTTCAAATTAAGTCAGCAGTTACCTATATTCATTGCAAAGAACTAAAGTCAAAAGCATTTGAAGAGTTAGACATATCTCTGGCTGAAAAAATATTCAGTTATATTAAAAAAGATTTCTAAAAAATTGGCAGTATCAATCCTTGTATTCAAAGTAGTCAAACACTCATGACGATGTTACTAATGCAGAGATCACTGTAAAATTCTTTTATATACCATGCCTAGCTCCTGCCATATTAGCCAATCAAATCCTTGTTAAATACATAGAGAAGGAATTTTTGTTCTGTTTCAACAGAATGAAAAGGCTGGCTTGACTATTTCCTTAATGTCAATGCATCATTCACTACACGGAAGAAAACCTGCTTTTCTGCTACTTAAAATCTCCTTACTTTCTGTACCTTTTTTTTAATATTCATCAGCTTTTTTCTAGCCCTAGACACTTCAATGCTATCTTAGACACCTTACTGCTACCCAAGCCTTCTTCACTTTCAGTACTTATTTTTGTTTATTCATCGTTTTTTCCCTAACTTAAGGCACTTCATAAACAACATGGATGGCACTATGCAATTTCAAAAGAAAGTAAAACTTTATAAATGTGATGCTGCTTACTTACACTGTGTTGAAGGAGCATTACCTTTGCACATATCATAAAAAACACATGCTTAAAATTTCACTGATCTGACTCAGAACTGTTATATTCCAGCTTTACCAGAGAAGGATCAGAATAATGCAAGAGTTACGGTTGGACTCAGTGATCTTAAGGATCTTTTCCAACTTTTTCCTATCTCTGTGTCTAAATAAGTCATCCAACACAGTCTTAAATACTCCACATCCAGTTGATCTCCATTATAATGAGGAGACTTTAAGTAACAGCTCTCCTACACACACAATGATGCAAATATGAATGAACATGACAAAATATTACAGGACTTGCAGTCTATTATTTCCACAAAGTCCTCCAGGAGTATTTGAGAAACATTACTGCAGGGTTACTGCATCCATTTCAAACAAATATACCAAAAAGAAATTAATTCTTTAGGCAACTTATATAATTTATGCCAAGTACCAGTCCTTCCATCTGTCTGTGTTGACCTTCAATGCACATTGTTCAGAACCAGTTTCCGACAGTGCACAATGTATCCTAGAAGACTGTTTCTCCAGGGGATTTCTGGTTTGGTCTTTCTTGAATATCTTGCATCATCAGTAACAGCAACAGGATTTAAGGGACTACATTTTAAAGGCATCGCTGCTTGCCTTTCCAAAATGCTCACTCCTGTGGCCGTATCTTACCAGGAAAAAAAAAAACAGATAATCATCAGAAAGTAAGAAAAATAAATACCACTAAAACAAAGTGGTATAAAGTCCATGAAAGAAAAAAATAATTTTATGTCAAACAGTACTTGTGCCATATTATGAAATTCCTGAAAGATACAGAGATCTCAGTGGTAAGGACAAAGCCATGTGCAATCACAGAAAGAGTCCTCCTTATCCGTATCAGTCACCAGGTGGTGGTTCTTTCAGCAGTTCCTCAAAGAACAGTGAGTTCAGTGTTGCAGCAGTGATATTCCATACTTATGACCCCAGCCCTTCTCAATTAATAAAACTTACCACAACAGTTCTATTCATAGAAGGTACAGTGATAAATATGGGAGACTGGACCTTCTTAGAACAGGGATAACAGTTCATTAATGGAGGTTATGGTTGTGTTTACAGATCTGAAGATCTTTTTTTTTAAGCTAAAAATATAAGAAAACCAGAACGAGAGGAAGTAAGGGCAATAAAAGGTAAAGGAAAAATCACAAGTGTTTGAGGTTTTTTTCTTAGTTTTGTTTGCTGGGTTTTTAGGAGAGTTCTGTGAGTTTTAGTTCCCATCTTGATTTTCAGCAGTTAGCAAGGAAAATTACATAGTGAACTACAGATGAATTTTATTTTTAATGCACTGGAGACAAATAATGTTTCCAGAGAGCATTACTGTCACAATAAAATACTGGATTTAGCAATACATTTTAAAAATGTGTTGTGATATCACCACCTGTTTTTCAGAATTCTTTTTGATTGCTAGTACTGGCTTTGGAATTGGATTAAATAAAAAATTCACCCAGCTTATATGTTTGCTAGGGCTGGCCTAAGCCATGGAAAATAAATTATTCAGTGTCCTTCTGATCCTAAGGGTTCCTCTGGTGAAACTGAGCACAAATTCAATGAAAAGTACCTCTTTTCTGCTCTCAAAACACATGGTCACCCACAAGACTGACAGTACTGAAGGTACACAAACCTTTCTGTCTTCTTTGTCAAAACTATTTTACTGTCTTTGATTTTAAATTGCAAGTGAATCTGTTTTGTATTCGTTCCATTTAAATACTTCCATTTATATAAATGTTTCTTTTTTTAAAATACATGCCATTGTATTTAGGCAACTAATCCTGCCCCACAGAACCATCTACCCCAATTTCATCTCCAAGTGGAGCCAAGAACAGATTGCTACAGTCTGTTATTGAACAGATACAGACTGATACACAGAGAAAGATAAAGGTCTTCACAGAGGGAAAGCAAAGCAACATCCCTTCATCACCATTCCTTCTCCATCAGTCCTAAAATATTAACTATTTTTTAATGAAAATCTGTTCTTTTTCATACTGTTCGCTTATTTTGCTCTTTTCAATACTTCTAATTCTACTACTTCTTGAGGGTTGAGCAGAGGGGGAATGACAATGTGCCCCAGAGAATTATATAAGAACTTAACCATATCTTCTAATTTGTTTTCTATTATTTTCCAAGAGCTGCTAATGTATAATTCAACCTTTTTTTCTTCTGTCAGCTGGCTCATGCTAGTAACAATAATGTTCTGTAACTCATCATCTGAATTTTGAATGTATACTAACTGGACTACTTACAGAAGAAACACTACCCAATAAAAGTAATTAGAAACTTTATTCATAGGAATAAGTGTTTCCACTGTTTAGCGCTCTCTGCCTTTTTCTGTGGAATTGTCCAACAAGGTTACAACCAAATGAAAGGAGGGAGTAAATGAATATGAAAAGTAATTTCAACAGCATTGTGCTGTAATGACTGTTATAAACAAAAGTCTTAGGTCTCAGGGTTTTCAGTTCACTGACAAACAGCAACTAAAAACCAAATTAATCAATAGTGACACAAGAAACACAGTTAACAAGGAAAAAGGATCAAGTCTTCAATATTGCAATCTTAAAAGGATCCTTGGCAAAGAACCAGGGTACAAAGTACCCTTAAATACATAAATACCTGGTAAGGATCAATTCCTGAAGCTGTTCGGGTACATGACTCTGCAAGATGTTATTCATTGCAGCAGAAGTTTCATAGTACAATTTCTGTAACATCAAAGTTTATGTAAAGCCAAGTGCACCAAAAAACAAAAGTCCCACTCCCTGATGTGCAGTAATGAGTGTGATGACAGTACCCATGCTGTATACTGATATATCTTACTTTTAATAATAATAAAACCAAACTCCTCATTAAAACTTAGTAAAGTCTTCATGCATACCTTACGCAACATGTAATTTCAAAACCTTTTGAAGAGTTAAGCCAATCATTCTCAACTCAACAATTTCAAGAATTCAGTAGGTTTCCATACAGAAGTAATATATAGTGTTTCTTTGACAGTTTGTCTCATTAGGACTCTAAAATATCTGAGTCATCCTTTTTTTTGTCTGTTTGCCAAATCAAAGTACCTATTTTGCATTATGGAAATGACAATACTAATTTTAAGTTCATACAAAAAAAATAAGTTTTATACATGCATTTAAGTATATAAAAATAAAAAGTTATCTGATTTGACTGGAGCTGTTTTGGTCAAGAAGATAGAGAACGTAGTAAAAGAAGAAAAAACAAACCAGTAATGCAGACTGAGTGGAACACAAGACTAAGTACTCAGCTCAGTCAACACTGATGAAGTGGGTAATTGTCTCTCTGAAGAGAGAAATACATGTGGGGCAGTACTTCAGCACTAATTCAGCATGTAATGCTTCTAAATTAGAAGTGAAATTGCAGTCTGGGAGAAGCAGCTACCTCTGACTTCCACCGTTTATGAACAATATTTGATTACAGCAGCAAATCAAAGTTTGAAAAGTGCTCTTATAGACAGAACAAAGGCAAATTTTGTGAAAGTCTTATCTCTCACAAGAGACAGGCTTCATAGCAAGATAGTAGAGAAAGCAAACATATGAGAAGCAAGTAGGAGGCAGAACTCTGTCAAGACAGAATACAAGTACTCAAAGACAGAAGCCATGCAAATAGGAATTGGCAGCATGGAATACTAAGACTGGCTGGGATGGTTCATTCTCATCATAGCAGCACGATGTTTATGTTTGAGACTGAAACACTGTTGGCAACACACCAATGTTTAAGCTATTACTGTTTATTTTTGGCATTATCTAACTTGACACTAAAGGAAAGCTTAAAGTTATTAGCAGATATTGCTCCATCCTCCAAGTTCATGTTTGGAAGTTGCAAGT
>VWZF01001128.1:1262018-1293801 GCA_013396755.1 Sclerurus mexicanus
CTACAATCATTTGTCTCCTATATAGTGACAGGTAAAAGTGGGGAGGGAAAAAGACAGAAGGAAAAAAAAACCAGACACCACAATCACACAGGTTTGTCAGAGATAAAGAATACAATCAAGAGGAAACAAAATGATCTTCAGTTTATGACCACACAGAGAGTTTGAAATTGAAAGGTGCAGCAGTTAGATGCAACATTCAAGCACAAAAAGAGAAACTGGCTCTATGTGAACTTTTAGGAATATAAAGTTCAAGTAATGAAGAGTACTTGATTCTTCCTTTAAAGATTATACACTGACAAGAGGCTCACTAAGATCTGAAGACCTCAAAGAAACTTCATAATGTTAAAGGTGACACACTTGCCCCTCTTGATTCCAGGGTATACAAGTAGCAGTTTACTTCAATGACTGAACTTCAAGATTACCTCACTCTTTACTATTAAGGTAGCTTTATGGATTTAAATATAAATACAAAATATATCATTAGATTACAAAAATGTATCAGTATTAATTTAAAAACATACATGTGCTCACTGAAAAGTGGCAAAGTTCTGGCATGTGCCTACATATTCTATTTTGCCATCATCAATTGCCAAATGATATCTACATTTTTAGATCATTATCTGTGAGAGTGTTCCATAATATCAGATTCAATTATGTCAACAGAAAACCTCAATTATGTATAAATCTAAAATTCTTGGCCACCACATTCCAAAAATATACCTCACATATTCATGCACTAAATAACACTGGAGCTACTGAAAATTATTTGTCAAAATCTTGCTTCATTTACATAAATTCTCTTCTTGAGAAAGAAAAACTATGGCATAAAAGAGTGCAGTGCTATCTTTGCAACTTTACAGGTGATCTGCACAATCTAAAATTGTTTCTTCTCTCCTATTTGAAGTCTGTGTGTTCCAAAACTGGAGACACAAGCCATCATTACAAAGTTTAAGACTTGCATCCACAACTTTTCCGTATTTTACAAACTCACTGTTGTACTACATGGTCACTGAGGACCCATAATATTTGCAAATGATCTTATTTTAGATTCCTCTTAGTGAATTTAATAGGTCAGAAAATATAACCTTACGTGATGTAACTTTTTTGAAGATCAGTGATCTGTGAAAAGGACAAACAATACTTAGCTGCTTAAAAAATATAGAGCACTGAATAAAATTATTCCATCTTATATACTTCTGATGAAAGAATGTAATTTGTCTTTGAATAAAATGGACCAACTCATGTCAGAACAGATTTCTGGAGATACTCATTTGTCTTTCTAACCTGAATTGCTGCATGTCCCTTCCGTTCTTTGTAGCGGCAATATATCAGTTCACTCTAGTTAAATTTGATGCCAAGAGAAAGTACAGAAGAGTCTGCCTTACAAAAATGCCTAAATATAGCCCAAAAACTGTAAATTCAGTGACAACTACCACAATCCAGATTTTTGTTGAAGAGAGATTTCCACACAAAACAAGATAGCAACTAAAGTACCATGATAGTACCTAATGAGAGCTAAATTCAATATGACTACCAAGTTCACCACGAAAACAAGCACCATATCATTCATCAGTGAAGGCCAAAGACTACAGGATAGACTACATGAGAATGATAGGAAGGTAGGATACGAAGGGCTATGGTATTCAGTTAACAAATTCCCTGGTAAATTGCTGTTTTACCCTTTTTCTTATCTGATAATCTGATGAAAGAACAGCACTCCTAATATTCAAACACCTTCAGAATTTGTAAGTATTGTAGTTGATAACTTCCTGACTTGTAAGCAATGTATTTAAACAACTAAAACAGTTGTTAGCCTGAGGTAAAGGGGGAAAAAAGAAATGCAGAATTGATTGCAGCTTGATCAGAAGCATTAGAATTCTTTTACTGGTACGTAACAAAACCCAACCAACCAATGTAAGTGACAACTGAGATTTCTTAAGAACATCACTGATTTCTAAATAGCAATGATTCCACAGCCATTCATAATAGTTAAAAACCCCTTTAGCATAAGAGGAAAAGAAGACTAAACTTTTCTTAACTTTTCCAAAGTAAGAAAAGGGATCACTGAAGGACACATATAAATTAAGCACTAGGAAGCCCAAAATAACTGATGAAGAGGAAAAGGAAAAAAAAGATATATGGTCAAACTTAAGGAAAGCAGAAACAACTTCATAGTAATTTAAGGGCATAATATAAACCTAAATATGTTTTTCTTTCATTATTGGATGGAAATGTTTGCTGATTAACTGTTGAAAACCAAAGTAAAAAATATCCAACATATTTTTTGTTCCTTGTTTAGGTACAAGTCCCTTCCAAAAGTATCTGAAGATACCTATTTTAATCAGGCCAAGCCAGCTCCTGGTTAAATTCTATGGAACTACAGATTCTATATAGTTCAAGTAATTGAGTTTAGTGGAATGCTGTTCCTAATTTTTAAATATCTGCATACAACAAGGTCTGGAATATGAAATAAAACCATCCTTCCACCAAAAGGATAGTAAATTGCATTCAAGGCTGCACCTACAGCCAGGAAAGGCAAAACAGAACACAAAAAGAGGGGAGTAGCTCTACCACACCACAAAAACAGAGAAAAACACCATAGCAATATGGATTTTCAGAAAAAAAAATTAAGAGGCTAGAAAAGCAATTTGAGGAAGGATCTTTAACTGCTTCACTGCTTTTAGCTGCTCTTTTAGTTGCCTTTTATTGGCAACTATCAGACATAGGCCACTGGCCTCAAAGGACATTGAGCCTGACCTGTGTGATTTTCCCACACATTTTATTCAAAGAAGTTATCACTACATATGCATGAGATTTATTTCCTTTTACAATAATTAGGTTCCTGACCACGGACAATTTTTATTTTTTCCTAATTTATATACTAAAAAAAATAAACAAAACAAAACAAACAAAAAAAAAACACAAAAAAACACCACACCCAAAACAAGAACAAGAACACAAAAGGCAAGTCAAAGGCTAGCTTAACATCTCTACAGCTGTTTATCACTGGCTTGCTTCTACAAGCAAACAGTGTATGTTTCAAACACATTTCATCAAAAGCCATAAATCTATGAAAAAGGTGTACAGTTCAAATCAGCATCACACATAAATCACACACTTTACCTACTCTTCCACGCTTATTTGATTATGAGAGAAATACTGAAGGAGGGAACTAAAACACTGAAATTTGCATGCAATCCTATCAGAATCTAAATGTTACATATATATCTAATGTTTGATAATGTTTAATACATGAATTGAACATCTTGGTTCCAAATAGCCTTATTCTTGCATAACTTCAGGAAAAAATGATCTTATTTCTTCTTTCAACTCTGCTACATCTGTAGAAAATATTCCAGAGAGTTATTTCAGACACTACCTTGAAGAATAAGGTCTAATTACGTTTTATTAGAAGCTGAATGCTAAGTGACTCCTGAAAAACTCCACATTTAATGCAAATATGGAAGAACTACAAAACAGACTGCTAATAGACAGCATTGCCAACCTTGCACACATGAGTTTGTCTATCAATGAAGGCATTGAATTTTTTTTTCCTTTAAAACATCCTAAGCTTTAAATCCCCATAGTATATACAATATCAAACAGACCAATAGGTTTATTTTTAGAAGAATCCACTTAAAAGACCCTAGAGAAGAGACACAGAAAGCTGAATGAGTGGAACTACAAATCTGATTGTACTAACCAGCAAAAGACAATTATAGAGTGGATGCAGACTCTTCTTCCCTCGATAATTACTTCATTAAGGTGCAGTCTATAACTCACTAAGTGCACATTACTAAAACAATAATAATAAAAAAACCCTTGAAAGTAAGACAGTTTGTTAAACAAACAAGCAAAATTACCTCCAAAAAATGTGGGATTACATAGTTAAATATACAACATACGTTCATAATGATAGAAGAATGAGAGTAGCTGAAAATACCAGGTTTTAAAAACAACTCTACCACAGAAACAATGCATCCTATGTCATTAGGTTCAAGTTGTCAACAAATTATCCAGGGCAGTTTTGAAGCAGTCATAAAGAATGCAATTACTGAAAAGTCAGTTTTTCTCTTCTGTGCTCCATCCTGGAACCATCACTTACCTCATTCAGAGGCAGCAAGACTACTATTTGGAACAGAAAAAGCAGAAAAAGGAAAGCCATCTATGTCACTTTTTCTGATGCATCTGGAAAACCCTCTGTTATTGTCTGAACAGAACATGTCTGGGGAATTCATTTATCTCAATAATTCAGTTGATGCATTATGAATCACCTCCCTTAGAGTTACTCGCTATACTCTGTTCACAAAACATAAGTAATAAATTAATAAATACATCAAGTTCCTGTTTTTGCGGTTACCTTTCAAAATACTTTTCTTCTCTAGGATACATTTGGGGTAGATATCTCTACATCTATTCAAGAACATGACCAGGTAGGTCAAGTCTGTTTGAGGAAAAAGGAGAGGTAAAAGAAATGTTTATTATTAATTCAGACGGGAGTTCAAACAGGACAGGAATTGGTAGCAATGCCATGAAAACAACGATTTCTAAATGAATTGTAAAACATGTTTCAATATTCATTCAGAAAAGAATCTTGTGTAACACCACAGGTATGCCTCCTTCAGTTGTATATGCCAAACTCACCATTTTAGTTTCAAAAAATGAAATTGTAATACAATAGTACTTAATATTTTTTTGCTTAAAGGAATCAAAGTTGTATTAAGGCATTATAAAATTATCTCTGCATTACTAGTATGAAGTTGTGAAAATCAATGCAGACTATTGTTCCAGTTGCAATGTCACCAATTCTTTTCCATAATGCAAAGCTGCCTCCTACAGAACAGCTCTGGGGAACTTCCAAGCAATTTCTTAGATATTCTGAAAAAACATTGCCAAAAATTTTTATTCATATAAGATGTTCAAAGTTTAAAGAAAGTAAGTATATACTCAATACAGAGTATTTTCATGTGCTCATCCACTTGAAAAAAAGGAACAGAAAAATTACACATACAAATTTGTCAAAATAACAGACAGGTTTTTGACTCTTCTCATGCTAATTGTGTTTTAATTCAAAAGAAGAGAAGCTGGACAAATAGCAGCCATTATGGGTTGATTAAAAGGTCAAAAGGTTTTAGAGTGGATTTTTTATTTATTCTTATTTTAATTTTGTACATAATTCTTCAAAGAAATCTACCCTGTATCTATATCTACTGACTGAAAATATATAAACATTGAGATGTGTCATCTTTCATATGTAAACTGAGAACAAATTCAGTATATGCCTCATCTAAAACTTTCCTAAAATTTTGTCTAGTGGTTTGCTTTAACGGGAATGTAAATAACAAAGTTCTATGCAAGTGTAAAAGGAAACTGCTGGAACTACTTTAAACTACAGAACAACAAAAATTTTATCTAATTTCAAATGTATGGGAACTTCCCTTTCATTGTCACTGTTTGCAGCATCAGGGAAATGGACTTCAGAATACTTAGATTCAATCTTACAGGACTAAAGACTTATGTTATATAGAATAGCCTCTTTGATAGCCTCATACTGATTAATGCTCTTTCAGATCATGAAAAGAAACAAGACTAAATCATGATCATCTGCTTACACATGCCATCAAAACCCACCCAGCAGTAAGATGTATAATAGCTTGTTCACATTTTATATCCTTCCTATTGAACAGCCACTTGCTCTTTCAGACTTGGTCTTTCAGGTTATTGTTGCCTCACAGTGAGCCAAGACAATATGACCTCTTCAGTGAAAAAGACTATTTTCTTTTAAAAATCAAATTATATTGACAACAATTGCAGCTCATTTTGAAGAACATAGAGAAGAGGGGAGCGTGTACACTTAGTTTGCCCTCTGGTGGCCAACCCCAACCCTGGCTATGTTAGAAGGGAACACCAGAATGCACTTTGGGATCAGTGTGATTAGAAGGCAATAGGTATGTTACAGTTCTTCATGAAACTCCCCTCATGTATTTTTAGCACACAACTGCAGCTGTTAACTTGTTATTCCTCCTAAAGTTTCTGGCTACATACCTCTGAGCGTCTACCAAACCACTTGTACAAATCCAGACATTGGCCAGGTTTAAGGTTATTTTAAATACTAAAAGAATGGAACTGAAAAAAGGTGCAAAAGAAGGACAGACAGTTTTGGAGGACAGAAATAACAGACTGATTGATGCCATTAGAATTCAGCAAATCGGATGATAAAACAGAGAACTCCAGAGAAAACTACTAGAGTTTCTCAAATGCACTTGTGAATTTGTCTGTATAGGTAAGTGATAACTACCTCTCAAAAGCAGATTGTTACCACTATATGCCTCTAAGTGTAGAGAATTTTCATTCAGTAGAATCTTTAAGAACATTTCTTGTTAGAGTTTGATGAAGAAACTCACAGCAGAAAAGAACAACTCTGAAATAATCTGTAGCTACTATGTTGTCAAATGGGATGAGAAGCCCTTTCAGATTCTGTAGAGGATCAGGTCTGACTGTGCTGAATAGAAAGACCACATTGAAAATGTCAGAATTTTCAGTTCTAGATACACATATAATAATGCTTATCACATTAAGTGATTCTCTGTGATTCTAAACAGCAACACATCAAGTTGACCAGGAGGCAACAGGAGCCCAAGTTAATAAAAAAAAAAATAAATTATTTCCACTTTCTTCTCCCCAAATTGCAATGCTCTGAAACAAATACATGCATCAACTGCATACTTCTTATCCATGAGAAAGGACTAAGGTCACCCTTTTTTTGAAAGAAATTAGCATGGAAAATTATCAAAGCGGTCTTCTTTTGCACAAATTGTTTCAAGTATAGGAAAATTTAAAAGGACTCAAGAATTTGTTTGCTGAAAACACTGGCTTTATTTGCCAACAACATTGAC
This sequence comes from Sclerurus mexicanus, assembly GCA_013396755.1. Lineage (NCBI taxonomy): Eukaryota > Metazoa > Chordata > Aves > Passeriformes > Furnariidae > Sclerurus > Sclerurus mexicanus. The sequence goes on from VWZF01001128.1 coordinate 1,268,915, forward strand.
ATTAACTGTTTTATCCCAATGAAGACTTCAGACAATCCTGCAGTCCCATTATGTCAATGTCCAAATTGAATCAGTATTCTTATTGCAAACATTCAATAAGCTGCCAATTCTGCCTCACACACTAAATAAAAACACAGAGGCAGTTGCCTGAGGTTTTGAAAAGACTAAAAGCAAGAATATATTACCCTCTAACGACCATCTACCAGCTAAAGCAAAAATTCTAAATATTTGCTTATTGTATGCTCTATAATATAGGCAAGGAAAGGGACTTTTATGCGCAAGTATTAAAAAAAAAAAAGCACACCAAGATTCTCCATGACTTATGGGCAGTAAGATACATTATTGCACGTGAGTCAAGTACTTAATTTAAACTGCTTGCAATGAGTATAGCATCAAAATTACAAAGTATTTCTGAATACATTCACAGATGACTTGAAAACTGTGGATGGAATGATGAAATAATTGTATACATAGTTACAATCATTTTAACTGTCCTGGAGATTATGAAACATCTTCTCCTTTATATCACTTTTGTCAAATACCAGACTACTTGATTTGTACAGTAAAAGATTTTACCAAGGAAAGAACTAATGCAATGCTGATAAAGCCTGTAATATTCTTGGCTGCTCTAAAGTGCCTTTGTATCATTTTGAAATGACAGCATTATGCATTTGTGGCTTTTGTACTTTTATCTTAAGTAGTTTTGATACTTGAGAACATGGTGGAGTAAATGGATGGTCTTTTTGTTATAGAAGAACAAATTTTGGGATACATAAGCTACACAAAGCCTTCCTTTTCCAGGTGTATCTTTATTACATGCAAACAAGAGTGCAAGCTACACACTTGTCAGCAATATAAGCTACTAAAAGAAATAGATGGAGGAGTCATTTTTAGTCCTGGTCCAAGGTTTCTTCAACAGCCACAGTAATTTTAGTATCAAAATACCTTTCTTTTTTTAATAAACTACCTTCTGAAACTATCCATTTCAGACTTTTCTTCTTTTAGCTGAAAATATTTTTCCTATGCATGGATATATGTGCATGTTTTATCTCATATTTGTGTTCTTTTCACATCATTTATGAAGTTGGGGATTTTTTAAAACACTGGTCTCATCTGTTTTAATTTCCTCTTTTACTAAAGAATTTACTACTGACGCTTCAATTTGTTACTCTGATCAGCAGTTTTTGAAGGGTTTCCGTGAAATGACTGAAAATAAATGGACTTGGTTAGTTGAGTGACAAAGAGCAACTCACAGCTGTAAAACTACAGTTCCTTAATAAACGACACTACACCTACGAATGTTCTTTCTGGATCTCTCTGGAGAAAGCAACACCTGCTCTGCAGGCTGCAGCACTACTGCAAAAGCAGAATTCTTGACAAAATATGTATGCCTATGCCTCTTTTAGAGAAAGTACTGTAACACAACACACATGGGACAGGGGAAAAGTGTATTACAAGACATTCATATCCACAGTGCATTAATCAACACTGCCTTCAAAGTCCAACCCACAGCACACTTGGACTCTTAAGTACTCTAAGGATTTCCAGGAGGTTATTGTCATGCACCATACAGAAATTACTCTGCAATATTTCACACTTAAATAAACTAATCTGAAGATCAGCCACTTCTGTGAAAAAAATGAGAAATTATTAATTAAAAGTATATATCTTTAGCGTAGGCATGGTCATAAAGGAGTACTAATTCTTCATAAAAGGGTATTAACTGTTCATAAAAGGCTATCTATTCATCAACAATTTTACTGAAAATAAAGGATCGAAAAATAAAAATACTGAAAAGTCCCTGTAGGTAGTAACTCTGAAAGTCTAACTATTCTTAAGAAGTAACTTTAAGCATGGTTGGAAGTAGAAGAACGTTTAAACAAAAAATAATTCTTACACTTTGGTAAATGCTTGGAACAACAGGTTTTAGAAAAAGGTCAGATAGGGACTATACACAGCAGGGATAAAGGTTTTAATTTTTTTTTTAGCAGTCTAACACTACTCTGAAAAACTAATATATAATCTATAAATAAAACAATTCTTTACCATGCACGTTCAATACTTCATTCTTTAAAAATTGAATTTACAGAAGAACAAAGAACTGTCTGTCAATTTACTTGCTAAAAAGCACCTCTAATTTGGGTGTCGGCCTAATACAGATTAACCATCTAAAAGCTAGCTGTTTCATCAGTACAAGGGATCTAGGACAACTAGCCTTCCTGACAGAAAAAGGTGACCACTTTAAAAGGATCACATCATACACAAAATCACAATAAAAAACTGTTTGAAGCAGACATCTGTCTCCACTTACTATAGAGCAAGTCTGCAGAAAATATGCTTATGCTAAGCTTCTACACTATTAGAGTCGGCAAGATAAGCCACAGCTTCACCTTCTGAATACCTCAGTTTGACTTCCCAAGAGTTACTTGGTTAGGCAATTGTCACTCTGATTATCACCTAACACACAAACTCAGCAGCACTTTACCTGGAAAATGAACACGTTTTCTTTGTTTAGTAAAATTCACCCAAAGATAGCTGAGCTTGTCCAAATGCAGTTATTTCGGAAGGAATGGGAGGGGTAAAATGCTTTTCACTGGCACCCTCTTCCAGGTGCAGTACTGATGCATTTTAAATCTACGCAGCAGTTTTAGAAACAATTCATTGTTATCAGAGTTAATTCAACCTCCATCAGAGTCACCTTTCTGCAAGCTAGCAAAAATACTTCGTTTACATTTGTTCCTTTTTCCCTGAAACAAAAATGCCGAAAAAATTTTAATGCTGGTATTTTTCTAGGCAAAACAATTCACTATCTCCACTTATAATATTGCAATACCTAATTTACATTCTACTCCTAAAGAAAGACAAATTACATGTCTAGCCTCAGGTGTTGGTGAAAATAATAGTCATCATTTGGAAGACTTGAAGAAGAGAAATAACTGAAATGTAATGACAGAAATCAAGTAAGTCAAGTAAGTGGAAAGAAATTTCTGGTTTAAGGAACCATGGTAAGTGTCCCGGCATTGAACAGCCTTCCTAGTTCAACACAAGCCATGAAAGTCACATCCTAATATTATTTCTTGCCCAGTAATAACTTTAACAGGAAAACAAATACATAAATATATGTGAACTGTACAAAGCAAGTTTCTCACATTTTTCCACTGTGAGGGTGATATCTGTCCATGAAGAACTGTACGATATCTTGACGTCCTTGAGAAACGGCATTCTTGTTATCGAAACTTCTCTTGACCTGATTCTTTCCACTTTCTCGAGTTCTAAGAATTTGTATCCCAAAGGCAAGGATACAAATTACAACAGAAGTTGATTTTCTGGAACTTAAAAGAAGGGATGATGGGTTGTAGAAAATATTAGCTTGTTTCTTCACTTCTATTTCTACTACCAAAACTTTTCTGAAATAAAAATTAAAATTTCCTCTTGCCTTATCACAGGACTCTTTTTCCCTCCTAGCACAAAGAAATGCAGTGAAGCTTTGAGGTAACTGACATCTGGATTAAAGCAAAACTCCTCTATGAAGAAGAGCAACAAACACTTCTAGTGCAGTAACTGTCTACAGGGGAACTGATCCTGAGCATCGTACCAAGTATTCAGCACTGGAGAATTTCACACATAATGTATTACTGCCAACCCATGTCACCGTATGTGATCAAGTAAGTGACAAGAAAAAACTCAGCATGCAAGAGATGGGGAGGGAAACAGGAAAGAAATACAAAAGGAAAGACAGAAATACTGGTCAAATCTTTCCCTAGCAAATTTCATAACTTGGTATAGCAGACATAAGTCACACCTTTACTATTTGCAGCTGCAATGATGTGCACAGTGATCAGACAAGATACTGGGGTTAGAGATGTACCAGTACAAAGTACAGACCTTGCACATACCACATATTCTTATTTAAGGTAGAGATGCTAACAGCCAGTCTACAAAACCAGGTCATTCCTCTGAGGATAGTGTTAGCGATTTACCTCTGCCTGGAGTGTATTCTTAATGAGTAGGATTGAGGAAGAAATAAACTTACATGCAGGTTTAAAAGGCTCATACAAGGAGGAAAAATGGAGAAGGGTCTCTTAAGAAGGAAACTCGGGCACATGGGAAGCAGAATTTGTACTCATAGCAGATTTGACCTTTCAAACAAGAATAGTATCCATTAAGCTCATTCCCCTTTTAAACAATTCTTGCTTTTAATTATAACTCATATTATGTGGAAAAGGGATGACCTTTCAGGAGATAGAAAACTTTGCAAAATATCTCCCTCTCCAACTGTCAAACTAATCAATGCTGAAAGGCTTAAAACATAAATGTCTTACTGATTCATCCATTTCCAAACAGTCTCACAATGAAAAACAGAAAATTGACCCTGATGTAGAGGAACATAGTTAACAAGTAAAAGGCTGCTGTAATATTAACTAGTAACTCCTAACATTAATTCTGTCAAGACTATTATATACACACTTGAAGAGTCTTGTTTTAAATACTCTCATAATCATAAAGCTGTCATGGAACAGTGATAACAATATCCAGTCTCAATCATGTGCTTTTCTATGACTGTGAGCTTTTATTTCGGTACTTTGGGGTCAAGCTCCTAATTTGTCCTTACAGGAAAAGGGAAGATGCAATAGCCTTAAGCAAATTGAATTACACCTCTAAAAGGTATTTGAAGACATATCTGCTTTCCAGAGGCTGATTTATCTTTGAGAACCCTGAAGCAACACATGAACAGGAAGAGACTGCTCTCATTTTGCTGCTCAACAGGCAAATTACTTACATATTATGTGCACACATAGCAAAGGACATAAACATCTCAAACAACTCTTTCAATCAGTTAATTTGAAGTTTTCTCCTCTCTCCAACCTCTGTCAGAAACAGACCAGGAAAAACTCATCTCTCTATTCTAGAATTTTCAGTGTGTACACTCCTATTTTCCTCTCTCAATTTAATCATTCTCTTTGCTCTTCCTCCTTTACTTAAGAAGTGAGGTTAACCATGGCTGAAAAAATTCCTAAACAATTTCCCCCACAGATTAAGATCCTCTCCTTCTCTCATACCTACTGCAGTTGCTAAAACAAAAGTTAATTAAAGAAAACACGTACTCTGACAATCAAAAAATAGTCACTTCCAAACCATGGGAGTCCTGAATTAAGTCCCACCTGAAATATCAAAAATGCCGTAGCAATATAGTTGATTTATGAACATCAGTAAACAAAACCACTGATCTCCATGGGATCTTTCTCTGATACACATAAGTATTTGGACAGCTCTAAAGTATTACTGAGAAAGAAAGCAAAATTTCTGAAATGTGTCCAATATGTTCTCTAAAAAATTTTTTCTTTATTTGAACTAAACTTTGGTTACCTAGTCATAAAATTAGGATACCAACAACTGAAATATTTTTCAAGTTTCAGGTTTAACAATGAGCAAGCTTAAATATATTTGGAACCTTTTGAATCATAGCAGTGATTTTCATTTGCCTCCAAACACTTGTACACCAGCAATCTCTTTTACATAATTACCACCGAACATTTTTTGTTCAGAAAACAATAGTAATACATACCCTGCTACCCATAACCCATATTTTTTTTAGTGGCTCTTGGTCAAAAATAACTTCAGTGAACTAACCACTGCGTACAAGCAAGCCAACTAACTGTTCAGCACTACCTTTTCACATGGAGTTAGCAAAAATGAGGCTTATATTAAGCTACTCCATGCAAAAGAAATTAAGTACTTTGTTGTATCACTATACATTTTGTTCAAAGTACCACATAGATATACCCACATCACTTCTGCACACCAAATTCAAATAAGAAAATCACTAAAACTGTGAGCATTTACTGCTTTCTGTAGGCATTGCTCAGAAACAGGATAAGCTTACTTGCTTAATGCCCTGCATTGCTAGAGCTATACTCTTCCCGTATTGTTATTACTTCCATATCCTTACTAGGTACACATCTCTTGAGAACATTTTGCCATGCAGATGCACCTTTAGTGTCTCCCCGGGGAGATATCAGAAGGAACAGGTAAAGAAGCTACTCTCTATTCCTAATAATTTTACATTAATCTTCATATACATGTTTCAGTTGTTGGTAGCAATTTTGTAATCAAGACTCAATTCAGCAGATTACTCATGACTTCAGAAAAATATTACCTGTTTATGTAACTCTTCAATATAAATCTCAAAGATGTACTTCCATCACATTTCTATCATTTTCATGATAGAAAAAGAGCTCAGTAAAAATTAATATCCCCAGGAGTGACTGATGTTTGGATGACAAAAAGGATCTTCCATTTTCATTTGGGGAGCAAAGTAATTCCAAGCTTCTCTCTACGCTCACTGAAATTGATGCAGAAAGGATGACATACTGTCCATTTATCACAAACAGATTTAAAGTCTTCCTAACATTCCCAACTTAAATGAAAAACTTCTATATGAGACCAAAGGTTTAACTGTATGCATGACAAACTGAACAAGTCGCTATTTTTACAAGACTTCTTTTAAAGCAAATGAAAACTTACAATATAATTTTTATCTACAATAGAAAGAAAAAAAAACAAACAACCAACCAAAAAAAAAACAAACCACCAACCAACCAAAAAAAAAAAAAACCAAAAACAACAACCCAGCACACATAAAAAAAAAGCGTTTAATTTTCCTGTAATCTCTGTCACACCATATATGGCAAGGTATCCAATAAAAAAAATAGAGCATCTTTTCCTCAAGCTTAGGTCTGTAATTAGAATTAAAGAAAAACTAAAATGAACATCTGGTCTCATCTGGGGTTTCTTGCAGTCAAAGGACTTTCATGCCAAAAAGGTCCACCATGTGCATATATGCACACAGTAAAAAAAACCTCTTCCTGCTGCAAACAGTCACATATTTGTCCCACTGGTTTGGTCTTTAATAAATCTAAAACACACAACACTGGCTTTAAAAATCCAGATACGCAGAAATTACCATACTGTTGCTATAATTTTTGACATCAATGAGAATATCCTTCTAGTGCTTATGTTGTATATTTATGAACATTTTATTTTCCTGTTTCCCCTGGAGAAGCATTCAGCTTCCTTTGTTCCATTACTCATCTAAGAAAGCAACAGAAAAGTAATCACAAGACACAGTATGAAAAACACGGTATTAGAGCAATAAAAACAAACAGGATAGTATATGAAAATATTAGGTATATGAAATTACACCTTAAAACCAGAAAGCACATATTAAGCATAATTTGCCCCTCTAAATAAACTACATAGGCTAAAGATACAGAATACTAACTTAGTAATAAGAAAACTTAATTATGTGCAGCAAGTTGTTTCTTCTTTGGTTACTTAGTCATTTGGGTTCCTTTGGATTTTTTTTTAAATTCATGCCTAAGACCTATATGTCAATCATACAATCAATCACCAAAATCCACCAAGGAATACGATGCCTGTTGTGAAACCACATCACAGTACCATGCTTTCATGGGTGACATGGGGGCAGCGAGGTACTGACAAACAACCAAGAAATGCACCAACTACAAAAAAACCTTAGGACTGCTAAACAATTTTAAGAATAGGAAGTGCCCAATACCACTGCATCATACACAGCAATATATCATATATCTAGTTTTCATTCAACAGTTTTCATAATGTATTTTACAGGGGGTTTTTTCAATAGTTCAACAGAGTACATAATTTTCATTCCTAGGTCAGAGTTCTACTTGAATTCACCACAACCCCTGAGAACCTTTCACATACAAACAGTACTTCTGGTACTACTTTCCATACCAAGTTGCTCAAATAAATGTCACTTCGTTTCCTACAAAAAAAGTCTTAATGAAGACAAACTGACTGTTTACACTTTCAAACATTTCAGTGTAAATCATCAGATCTGATGAAAATAATTTTACATCAAAACACCGAAATTTACATTCTCTTTTTTAATAAGAAAACTATACAGAAATCCCACTGGATAAGGCTATATTTCATCTAAAACCTGAATGCTTCTATATGTGTTCAACTTAAAAGCTACTTTCATCTTCTGCTGAATTCATCAATAGTCGTACCGAACCTGAAACCATTTTTCACCAACGCAAAACTTTCTCAGGCAAGTGAGAAAACATGTAAATCGAGTTCAGAGTATTGTGTTCATAGTAGCTCTACCTGAATGTAAGCACAAAACCTATGGGATTTGGCTGCTAAAATAAACCGGGCCCACAGTTCATGACAGTCATATTACACTTCATATAGTAAGTGCTCCCTTAGGATATAAAAAATTGAGGTCATGTTCTTGCTTTTTGCTCTCCTTGATTAGTTATTGCTTATTCTTCAGTGAGCTGCTGTGAAAGATCTACAACAAAAACACATTTGCAGAAGAACAAGCAGGTTTACAAATCGGGCAGGTTTCTACAAATCATGTCCTGCTAGCCAGGATTCAAAATAAACAGTTGATTTGTGTATTACAGAAATGTTTAACATTAAAAGGGGTAAGTCACATGCAGAAGGGGTTGATGTCTATCCAGACACAAAGAACAGAATTTTCAGGCACAGAAAAGTACACTAAAAGGATGTGTAACTGGCACCAGTAGTACTTGCTACTGCACAGTAGACCTCTTCACAAATTCTGTGGTTTTGATATTCACATTGCATCAGTAATGAGAAACTTAATCTAAAAGAAGTTTTCAAGTTTCAGTGGTCTACAGAACCAGCGATTTTAACATTTTCTAAGAACCAAAAAATTTCAGTCACTTAAGTAGTTTGACAGTTTTTAGTATTTCCTTTTTTGTGTATGAAACGTGAACTAGACTGTCAAAGTAACTAGTGCCACAGTTAATCTTTCCAAAGCAGCAGACTTTTAGTTTCTGAAATGTCAAAGTAATCCTGTAATCAAGACAGTTTTACACAGCAAAAACCACTACAAATACACACACCAAGCAGTGAAGAGAAACTTAAGTCACTGCGGAATCAGAATAAAAATTCTGAACATTGATACTGGTTCAATTAAATTTACCATCTGGTCTCCCATGCAACTAACATTTGTATTTTCAATAGAGAAACATCTGTTAAAAGCCAAAAGAAAATGGAAGCATTTCTTTTAAATCCTAGTTACAAGAAACTGATCTCAGAAAAGTGGATTAAAAATTATGTAGATCACATCATAACAGTAGCATAATTGGACAGTTAGAGCAATATATCCCTCTTTTCCCTCACCAAAATATGATGGCAGAGCTTGTTTCGTCATGTCAGCAACTTTTATTTCTGCTCTAAAATTGAGATTTGCTTCTATTTAAGAAATTTATCAAACAAAATATGAATCCTCCAACCAAATTCCTCAATTTTTGAAATTTAAAGTAATGTAATACATAGAATATTTCACTCTCCATGTTATGTCTTCCTGAACTTAATTTATATAAGTCATTACATATTCCAGAGAGGTTTACTAATCAGTAGTCAAAGCAAGGGATACAGTTTTAAACTACATTTTTTAAAATGGTATTTCAGTCAATACAGAATAACAAAATTTTACATACCTTACTTTCAGTGGTAGTGGCACCAAAACCCATATTCACTAGTTAATAAAATACTTAATAAAAGGAACTTCAGCTGTAAGGAGAGAATACCATCTAAACTCAGGGACAAGCAGTAAAAACATAAAATTACCAATAGGAAAATTAAGTTTCATCCCTGGTAGCCAATGCAATATAACCTTTATTCCTGATTCCAGTTTCAGGTTTTGCAGTCAAGGTCTTAGGAAAAGGGTTTAGCAAAGGAACAAAGTCCACAACAACACTGTGGCATGCCTTTCTCCAGTAAAATACACAACGATTCCCAGAAAATCTCATACAAGAAAAGAAAGCATTCTTAAGAATCTTAAGAAATCAACATAGAAATTTTTTCATTAACTGTGATCCACTTTCAATCAAGTCCATTTATTAATAAGTTTTATAGGAAAAATATTTAATGAAAAATTGCAAACTCACAAATAAAGCATTACCTACACCAAAAGCAAACAACTCAACAATTATATCTATTGAAAAATAACCTCACACTATTGGAATGAACAGCAAAAAAAGAAACTGGCCAGACAGGAAAAATCTTAACACAAATTAATAATCTCACTTGCTGGAATAACAGAAGTGATTTCAAAGAAAGCCTGCTCCTAAGGCTTACATTAACCACAGGCCTAAACTCCGTGCTGGACACCACACAGCACACTCATGACATGAGAAATACAAATTGAGTGTGCAGAAATCAATCCCAGTAGCAAGTAACTAAGATGACTATACTGTCAGTTTGTTTCAACATAGAAAGTCAGTGTCAGAACCCCCCTAAGACTGATATCAATCACACTGGTCAATGGTGCTGGACTAAAAATGAATCTTTATAGTTAAATGCTATTAACAAATCAGTATACCAGATCATCTCATAATTCATATTTAAGGATGCAATAAATCTGTGTGTTCAAACACTAACAGCTATTATGAAAATTAAGACTTGGCACTCAGTCTTATTTTCATTGCATTACTAAGAGATTTAAGGAAATAAGTTATTTTTCTAATGTAGTAAAACACAGACTCGTAGAAATTAACAAGGAATCCAATCTAGATAGAAGAATCAGATAAAATCTACTTCTCCAAATAAGCACATATATTTAGGCTGCCTATCTAGGGTAACTAGACATCAATGAGGTATGAACACTGGGTACTCAGATGCCTTTGGATGAATATATTCTCACTAATTGTGCTGTTCCATTCTCACAGAAACAATACTCATATGATCATAAAATAGTGATTTTTCTTTTCAAATCCTTTAAATAATTCTTAAGCTTTTTCCCTAGAGTGCTGCTTTAACTGCTGTGTGCTATAAACTAAGTAGAGAGGAAACAACATAAATTGAATAATGACAATAAACTGGGTCACTAGAGTAAACTTATCTAGCCACTAGGTTACTAGAGCAAATCAAAGGATGATATGGAATAATTATTTCATATTTGTGTTACCTATTATTAACTTTAAAGCAAAGGTTATTGGAGTGATGCAATACTATTTTGTATTTAGCAAAATGCTTGAGTATTCTGCTATTCCATAAGCCTTCACAAATTTTTTCAAACTTTTCTTAGAAAGCTAACATGTTTGAAAAGTATTTCAGGGTTCTTCCATCCTACAAATCTACTTGGCAGCAGAGATATCAGGCAGTCATTACAAATACCTGTTCTTAACAGCTCCAGCCAAAAATCACTCAGAACAGCAATGCAAAGCTAAATAACAGTATCAGGTCTTTAACTAATTTTATGCTGTTGGAGTGAAGCCCTTAACCTCCTCTTAATCGCATGTAACTGGATTATTTCTTAAACCCTTTTCCCAGTGAACAACCTACACAGTTTACAGGATGTTTTCCCTGCCAAGTTGCCCTAGTTTATAATAGAAATTAAGTACATCATACCTCTTAAAGGAAAAAAACCAAAAAAAACCACAAAGATAAAAATACAAAAGTACCTGTATATTTTGAAAAGCAGAAAGCATTATCTAAGAGTCACAGTCAAATTCCACAAAAGACACATTCAAATAAAACAGATTCTTTTTACAAATACTTAAGCAAGCACATCATTCATGCAAATCCTTCTTTAAGAAACTTAATCTTGCAGGAGGCAAGAAGAAAGACTTTCAGATTCATACAGTCCACTGTCAGAAAGGACAAAAATATTCCAACTCTGAACCTTCAATCAAAGTTTACATCTCAAATAGAAAGATAAAAATTTCTTTCAAATTATCTAAGTGATGATAAGATCTGGCATTCTGATCTGAATTGACACTAAGTTTTTAGATAAGAAGTTCTATTTCTGATACAATACAACTGTACTGCACAGATTTCCACTAATGTACGTTCAAAAAGGACAGGGAGTTTACATGTTTACTAACGCTACCCCCAAAAAGTGTTCCATGGCCGGTGCTGTTGACCTTCAGTTTGAGGGTTTGTAGTCCAATACATTTAATTGATTAAAACAGAAGAGATCTGGACTGTTTAAATTCAGGCTGAAAAAAGTTCATTCCTCACCCCTGTGTTATGGTTACAAGACAGGGGATGGAGCTATTACAGTGAATATTCATCATATCACACCATCAGAAGATGCCACTATTCCACCCAGGGTGGGAAGTTGGAGAGAGGGGTTTGCCTTGGATTGGAGCTGCTCCGGGAGTCCTGGTCGCTGCTGGTAACTTCTCACGCCATTGGAACAGCAGTAAAGCCAGGAGCTGCTGCCTCACCACTTCTTGCCACCAGCACCACAGGGAGCAGCAGGGACTGTGGCCACTGCTGCCACCACCAGTCAGCATTTTCCAGCAGCCTAACTCATCTCGGATGAAATAGCTTGCCCTGACTTTCCGTTGTGTCCTGGCTGGGTAGAGGGCAGAGAACCATGGAAACTCATTTGCCATATTGTTTCCTTTGCTCCCCAAAACCACATGGTCCAGCTGGAAGCCTCAAATATTTTGTCTCTTCTGGGGGTTGGGAGCTATGATTCCTGTCTTGTTGATTTAAGCCATTTTCTTTGCAGCTTTGTAGTTGTTGATAATTTTTTCCCTGTCAGTAAACTGTTATTTTTTCACTTACATCTTGCCTCTCTATACTCATCTTGCATTTTGCCTCTCTATACTGGTGAGGAATAAATGGAGAAGGGTTTCGTTTTATTGAAGTTCCCACCCCTATATCTGTCTTTAAACCAAGGCACCCTGTTTTTCCCATTCCCCCATACTAGATACAGAAAAATAATTTAAACAGGTGTAAAGGTGGCATAAAATCACTCATTCTTGACTAAAGCCTCCAGCAAGAACACTATCAATTGCGAAGTTTATGGGAATGACCAGGGACTTGAACTTGGTTTTAAAGTTTGAATAAACAGGGACATTTATCACTGTGACCAATGTCAAAGAACTCCCCATGCACAGAAAGTATGTATTGAAAATTCCTACAGATGACATAACAGCAATAAAAATTTGACTTTCACTTCATCCTACCTTCATTTCTAATTTTCTGGTGAACCTCATAAAAGAAAAGATATGTCAAATATTTTGATTTTTAGAGAAAATATTTAAACATATACAACCCAACCTTTGTGTTGCCTAGGCAGAGGAGAGAAATAACGGTTTAACAGATTTCTGAATAAAGATGAGGAAAAATAAAAATGTTGGAAACATCAAGTGATCCAGTAGCTTCGCAGGAAAATAAAGCTGAGACAAGTGTAACAGAACTCCACTTAAGACAAGTGAAATAAGCAGGACATACCATAACAGGAACAGAGACTGAATTATAGACTTTAAAAAATTTAGTTAGAATTATACTGTGGTATGTCTTAACTAAACCAGCTTTTGATTTGCTCTGCCTACAGATTTGCACCTTGCTTTGAACATCTAAGAATTAACAATATTAGATGATCAATCTATTCTAGCACCAGATGAACAAAACAAACACTATGTAAATCCATCCCGGTGCTTTGCTTTGCCATAAACTGTATGATTTGCCACAGAATTAAGACATGCAGCAGATGCTTTAATACCTCTGACAAAACAGGTTATTCAGCTTTAGTTTTTCATAGTATTATTATCTATAAAATGGCCTTTCTGATACAGGAGGAAAATCTTATCTCAGTAATACTGTCTTGCTGCGCTCTGTGCAGTTTTTTTATGCCTGTCTGATTTTGGTTTTTTCTACTTAGTAATTGTCACCATCCCATTTAATTGAACTCCTGTACTGTTTTGCACAGTGCAACATGGGATTCAACTAAAGGGGAAAGCAAAGTGATCATGCAACATGCAATTCACTGTAGAAGCCTAGCATGTAAAGGCAGCACAGAGACACCTATCTACAACTCCACAAAACAATCCAGCAAACCAGACACAGAGTTTAAGTACACAAACGGAAACCCCTGCAGATGAATTAGTCAAAATTAAATACTTTTATTCAAGCCAGTGAAACAAAAATTGTCTTCTACCTGCACATCATAAATGGCTGAAATGGGGAGGCAGCGGGAGAGTGCAGCACAATCAAAACAAGTCACAACTTAGGCAGGAAAAAAATTCACTGAAAAGAGGAAATAAAACCCCCAATCAAATCCAGTAGCTTAACTAAATAAATAAACGTTTTCACTTTGTTTCATAAGCAGCAACAAATTTAGAATTCACTTATAAGTAATAAAGGGGGAAAAAACAAAACCAAAACACACACACAATAATCATGACATTTATTGCATTTTAGACCACTAGATAAGATTTTCTAATGAAAATAAGTTACTGCATGGATGACTTAAGTTTGTTCTCCAGTTCAGGTATGCTTTCTTTCCATTTTTCAAAGATGCAAAGCATATCCAGAAGTCAGTTTTGTAGACTTAATGTTCAAACAATTATTTTAAATAAGTAGACTAGCATAATTGCACCTCTCACAAACATCAGGGAACATATTCTCAGTGACCTCAATTAGACAAGACTCCCTGCAAACCGAGTTCAGATGCAGTATAATACAACATCATCCCAGAGAAATTCGCAGCAAAGACTTGATAAAGCTGTGAAAAAAGCAACCCTAAACCTTAAAGCAGAAATGCTTAACTTCCTGCAAAACTTTACTTAGAAATACACTATTTGAACAACTTTCAGTAAGAATTCAGATATTATAGGGTTAGCTGACTACACATTACTGATGTTTTTCAAATTACAATTAATTAAGCAGTATGATGATTCTTTTCTTTATTCCTTCAGACAACCATTTCTCTTGATAAACACCAGGCATAAAATAATAAAATAACAATGTCTTTTGTTTCATCCCTATACTTGATTACTGTCTTTTGTTTCATCCCTATACTTGATTACTCTTGGCAGCTTTTTAGGTCTAATGAGCAAGTTGTTCAGCTAAAGTTACCCAGGTTAAACAACTGACAAATTCAGTTGTCAAATCTGAAAATACATCTACTTCATTTTCAGGCTTCAAATTCTTTTATTGCAGTATAAATAAATGATGCACATTGATATATTTTAATTCAGTTGTATAAGATACTTTTACAGCTACAGAATTTTAGCTTCAACTAGTACATTCTTTCAATAAAAAAATTTCTTTCTGACAAAAGTAAGCAAGAGTAGGATCTGTGTACGTGGAATTAAGCATGTGCAAATTACTAACCTTTATCTACATTAGAATAAAAACCATAACTATCTGTGGAAAAAGCAGTATTATACAGATGTTGTTAAGAAGATAAACATTTTATTATTATTAATGTTGGACAGCAATTTGCAATATTTTAGAGAAAAGGCTTCCTAATATTCACACTGTTGAATAGTCCAACTACACTCAAACTGGACTGGAAAGTCCCAGTTCAACTCTTTGTAAAAAAATTCAAGATTCTCTTACTTTCTAGCTAAAGGAATATCTGTTTGACAAGAAAGATCTTTTTAAAACCTTAGCTATGTAAGATACTTCATAGAATAATTTCAAAAATTTTAAAAAGTATTTTTGACATCTTCTCCTACCTTTCTTGGAGAAACTGGGAGTTCAAACACATATTTTCTTGAAAATCTCTTGATGTTTGTAGTAATACTTGTCTTGTTCTTATGTGATACTTATAGGCATGTAAAAAAAGGGGGTAATTCTTCCAGTCAATGAACTGAAACTATTGCAGACAACTGCCTCACAAATCTGAGATACAAATTCAGAATTATTATTTTATTCTGCACACCACAAACATTGTTAAACTCATGTCACTCTCAGTATATACCCAAAAATGATCTGCAATCAATGGGATATCAAATAGGGAGATAAATCTGCAGACATGATGATGTTGGACCTGTAAATTACTTCTAATATTCTGTGAGGTATTTTGCTCCTCAGAATGCAGGATAGAAAAGAGTAAAATCTCTTTAAATTTTTATTGATCCAAGGAACCCGTTAGCATATGCATGTGTGTATGTGCCCTCACATACACATGCGGCATGGATTCATTTATTATTAAAAAAACCCAAACCAAACAGCTCAACTTTTCCACATGCTGAATATCAAACATCCTACCAACATTAGTACTTTAGAGCCTTCTTGAAAAATGTTATTTACTGTCTTAAGGACTTATGTTACTCAAAAATTTCTTCAACTTACAGAACTTTGCTATAATAGAAACCTAGCGAACTTAAGAGAAAAAAAGTGATAGTTTCATATGCCCTAAGAAACCATCATTTTTACACAGGAATGAAGGAGGGGGAAAAAGAGAGCAATTGTAAATATTCAGCAAAAAAGTAAGCAAAGACAGGAAGGTATGGTCACTTTTGTCCAAACCAAGAGGCCATGTAGTATCCAGTTTATAAAAGCACATTCAGTTCTAATGAAGAACATTAAAATGTTCTGATGTTTTATATGTCTTTATTAGTTCAATCTGCAGTACAAAACTACACAGTGAATACTGCTTCTGCATATCCCTCCCTCTCCACCTTTATGAGATTACATCTGCTGATCTCAGAGCAAATCTCATGATTCATCACCATGTTACACTTAACTTGGCTAAGTCGTTACTTACAGTAACTCCAAGGAATTTTTGGTCATATATCCCTGCATCCTATGAGAGGATATTTTCTTTTGAGGAGCCCATGAGTATCAGTAGGTATCACAGGTGGAACGAACTGCCTCCTTCCCTAACATAATTGAGTCTTTTTGTTAACAGGGTGAAGAAATACTGCCCATTCATGCAAGTACCAGAGTTCATCAAAACAGGACCTTGTAACTGCCTATGAAGAATTCCTGGGTAAAGTTAGATACATTCAACTGTAAAATAAAATAAGCACATGAATGAAAAATTAAACAGCTTAACAGTTTAGGAAATGTTTGCTTTATTAAGATTTAGAAAAACAGATAGGCACTTAACATGCTCTAATCCAGTTCACATATGAAATATTGTGCACTATTAGCAGTACGCTGAGCCAATTCACAGCCCTTTGCTGGCCTTGTATGAGCTCTTCACATTCATGCTTTTCATTCCTGGATGTTGGAAACAAGACTGTCTGCATAATCCCCAGTATGCTTAAAGACTTCGACACCAGATTAAGAGAACAAATATCTGTCTTGGTGATTATCTCAATGAAAATTTCTCCAGCCATTTCTCCATCTTCCTTAGGATTTGAACTGGCTTGTATTCCACCATCATTTGTGATTTTGCACATAAAAGTAATTGGCCTCAATTGTTGACAATGCACACAAGAAAACGCTATGAAGATGGTAGAAGAGAATTCCTTTTCAACAGCACATTAGTATACAAAAAAAATACCAAGCACCTGTCCTAGTCATTGTCATATTTGGGTGGAAGAAGGAAATACTTACGGATCAGATCAGTATGAACTTACATGTCATTTTCCCTCATTCTTCTGCAAAACAGCATAAATTTGCTGCCTAGATCATCTGGGAATATTGCAGCTAATTAATTCCCTCACACTGCAGGCCTTAGAGATTAAATCTTCATCTGTGCTAGTAGCACACAGTAAAGACTCATGAAACCTGAAATGCTTTAGCTGAACTAGAATTTTTTGATGTAGTATCATCTGTCAGGATAAAAGTTAATAAGACACTATATACAGGCAAGTATATTATCAAATCCAATGGTCCAGTCTGGCCCTAAACTTTATGAATACAGAGAGTTCTCAGAGTTTGATGTGGACTTTCTAAATCTGACCAAATTGGGTAGCTTACTCTTTTGTAATAGGGCACTTCATAAAGAGGATTCTTGATATTGCTGCTTTACATGCCAATCAATTTATTCTGCTTATAAGAAGTAGTGTTTGGGTTTTCTCCTGAAGTGGTTATTTCAGTTAACAACACAAGACCCACCAAATCCTTAAAGACAGAGGCATCATTAAACATATATCCCACACTCTTCATTTTTCAAACTTCCCTCTGCTTTAATGAATAGCTGTTAAAACACAGGTCATTTTTCACACACAACAAGGAACAAGCACATAACAAGGAACAAGTTCTGTACTTCTCACTACTATCTTAACACAGATTTAACAACTGGAATGAATTTCATCATGAAGTGCAGGCTTGAAAAGTCAAAGGAGTTTGTTTTCAGCTGTATGCGGGCCCCCATGTAAGCATACTACATAGAATTATTTGATGAAATGCAGAACTTCTTAGAGAGATCCTGAACAAGCTGCAAACTGACAGTCTGCTTTGAGACAATGATTAAATATCACAGGAGAAAAAAAATTAATTCATATGAATTTTCTGAGCACAATATCCACGCACTGGATAGTCTTTAATAACAAAGTTTGAATTATATCTTTTAAATCCATTCCCTTATCGTGTTCTGTTGAAGCAGCTGCTTGCAAATACAATAACAGAGCAGTGAAATCACATTCCTCAGTGTAACGTGAAAGCTTTGTCAGGGGTTAAAATTTCATACTGGCTCTACCGGTGTCCTGCCCAAGGTTGCTACCTTATACCACAGCACTCTGTTTAGGTAAATCACTAGTTCCCACATAATTTTCCCTACTGTAATCTATGAGTGTGAAATGAGGTAAAGTGGGAAAGTAAAAGTGAAAAACCATTAAAAAAAAAATCTAACAAATAACTAAAGATTGTTCATATTAGGTAAGAATTCCCAGTGAAGCTTTGAACACCGATACTACTAACCACAAACTTCTCCTTCAGAAATTAAACTTCAAGAAATATGAAAATTACAGGAACTTTAAATACAGTATGTTAGTATTTACTACCATGGCCTTCATAATATTTGTTTCTAGAGCAAAAAACAATGTTTTTAGCATTAAGCACAGTCCTAGTGAGACATGACACCACATGCAAAAAAAGCAGCTGTTTATATATGTTTACTAATACATTCAAATATGTCAGGTTAAGACAAATAGGACAAAACGAAAACAAGAGACAAAAGGAAAGCCTGACTGCAAAACCACTGTCACAAATTTTAAAAATTACAACATATATTTAAAAATTCAAAAATGCATTTGAAAAATAACCACAAAGCAAAACTGGAGATATTTTACTAACAAGTTGTTTTTTTATGTACTGATAGGAAAAAGAATATTTTCAGACTAACACCATCAATTCTTTTTTCCATCTTTACCATTTCTATTACTTCATAATAATTGAAGCACTTGATGTAACTAGCTGCAAAAAAGTGCAACTCCATCAAACAGACACTGAGTTGAAGTACTGATGTGTCATGTCTGTGTCATGTCATGACTCCTGGCATGTCCACGTTGTCTCCACCACCCCTCCCCTGATCCAAGATACGCTGAATGAAATAAGGAAATCTTTGAGCAGCTGGGTATGTTTTTGGAACCTAGCTTTAGAGCAACTCTAAAGCATTCAAGCACAAGAAAACTTTTATTCCAACGAAGGTATTTCTAATTCTGCCCATATTCCATTGTTTTCTACATTCAGCACCCTGTTACAATGTATCTCTTAGACATCTTTCATTTCTGATTGTAAAAGCAGGAAGCCTATGCAGTTTCTATGTTACCATCTATTTGTGTATTACAAAGCTATTTATACTACACTATAATAAGCACAGATGGCTAGAGTCAATCCCAATAAGATTTAATGGAAAGACAAGAGAAGACTGGGTATCCATATCCACTAAATAACCTACAGCAAATAAAATAAAGATTATTCTTCGGAGAAAGGAGATAAAGATAAGATGAAACAATGTTATCAGCTTTACTTTAGATTATGAGGGCAATCTAAGGAAAAGCACATTACCATTTACTTAACTTCTAAACCTTAGCTGTATAAAGAGCTTCCAAGTTAATGCTTTCAGAGAGACATTTAAGAGTTCAGTGTTAACAATAGTTTGGGATTAGTAGACTGTCTTTTCAGACAAAAAAATATTTGTCACTAGAAACATGCAGCAAAAACAGACCATAAGAAAAGCAATTGTGAAAGAAAAAAGGAATCTGTACTTGAGAAGGAAATAAAAGCACATATAAAAATCAGAAGCCTTTGTCTGTAATACAGAAGAAAATCTAAGATTTCCATTAATGCTTCCCATTATAATTTGCCACATTCAACATAGTAGTTATGAACAATTCAACAGCTTCTTAGATTTCCTTAATTAAAATTAATACAAATTCCTAACCTTTTTCTCCCTTTTTACAGTTTAAAAGAATGGTCAAGTCCTTACTAGTTTCATTTCAAAGATAGTAATTATAGGTGTAGATACAAAATACTTTTATTTCTGTCAGACCTTTTAGGCTTCAAAATTTTTCCACAGAATAAGCAATGAACAAAAATGACTGAAACCACTTTAGAAGTGCTGTTAACAACTTTCAACTAACAAATTGGCACATGGAAAAACTCAATGCCCTATTTGAAGAAGTAACTAACTTATTACAAATTCTTGATTTAACTGAGGCCTAAGATAACAAAAAAAGGAAGTTAATCTTTCACGTTTTGCAAGTCTATTTTTCCCTGTTTTCATAATCACAACACATTTATGTAGCAAAATAGCTACATAAGGAAAGAGGTATGGGTTTTTTCTAACCCTGAACCATAAAACGTACAGATAAGCCTACCAGACCTATTTTCACAACTAGCGAGTTAACATGCATGAGGAAAGGCTATGAGTGCTGCACTATCCAATCCTAAATTGTCAGTATCCTCTAAAGTACATTCACAATGCTTCATAAACGAGGAGGGCTTCTTGCCCTCTTCTGTTCTTGTTGAACAGAATTCCTTCTGCTCTTCAAAGTTATTGGCACTGCACTGCAAAACCACGAAAACCTTCCAAATATTTACAAGGTTATCGCACAATGAAGTGCAAAGAACTTGTGATGAATCCTTTTTAAAATTGCCTTTGGCTTTCATAGAGCCAATTCAGAGATGTAGTTGTCATCCACAGCAGGGCAGAGATGTTCTGCTCACAACAGTCACATACAGTTGATGGGGAGCTTAGTTGAGGGACGGTGTTTGTTTCTGAGATGCCTTAAACCCCCAAAACAGACAAGAGAATAATGCATACTGGATATTACTACATTGGCATGAAGACCTACTATTTGATTCATCTTCTTTCCAAACACAGAGGTTTTCACTAATGTTGGAAAAACATATTCTTAAAAAATTTACAAAAGACTCATCTGGAAAGACAACGTAAGCTGCCCAAACTTGTCACATGTTGCAGAAGGCAATACATTTCACGGTCAATGTGAGAATATTTCACAGCAAAGCAGAGTGAAAGGGAGTATTCTACCTTCTTTACCTTCGATAAGAGTATTAGCATGGTAGGATGATAGTTAACACTAGTACAATGGAATTGATTACAATGATCAACTGATCATATTATTTCAAAACAATACTTTGTCATAGTTGAGATGAGCAGTTTATTTCTCATCTTAAATTTGCAAATACATGTATCACTTATTATCTCTCTGAAAAGAAAAACTAAAAGCCACTAACAAGCAAGTTACACCCTAAATAACTCTTGAAGCAGCAAGTAAAATTTACTATATAGAAGTCTTTTTAATGAACACAAATGCAAAAGACACTGTTTACAAATATCAGTTACTAAAATTAGTTACTCTGTGGAGTGTTGCTTCACTGAATTTTTAAGAAATAAAAATTAAATTTTCTGAAAAATCTGAAAGACTTTCAAATAGTGATGCAAAAGACAGCTACAGTTATACACTATTTTTTCCAACTGACTGTAATGACCACATACATAGACAAAGTGATTACAAATGACAAAGCCATTGTGTTTTGCTCTAGGATTAAAAATACCACAACTATTTGGAAACAAGTCAGAAAGAGAATAAAAAAATAATTCCTGTATTTTGTTCTGCTCCACAGATTTACACCATTATGAGTAATGAAGGTTTCCTAGATAAGACTTAGGATGTCCTAAGTAGGAGAGTATAAATGTAGTGCCATTACCCGATCACATTTTTTAAAAAGAATAATCTCTATTTCAGACAAACTGCGGTTTATATCCATAATTTTATCAAATGTCTAATGCAGTCATCATAGAGAAGACCATTAGCACAAAGCATTATAAATATAACAAAATATGAATGAAGAAGATTCCCCTAACAGCATTTACTGAAAAGCCCCACTTCCCAAGCTTGAAATAAACAAGGATGGATACATACTCCTTAGCCAGGACCTCCCAGCACCCTGACACCACTGGCTACTGCAGCAGCCTAACCAGGCAGCTTGGAAAACCTTAATAAATAAAACAACTCTGAGACTTGTTTTAGTCTCAATGTTAATAGCTTCGGATAGGCAGTGACTGGTCCGCAGCAGCACCAAGATCAGGTTAAAAACTCCTTCCAGCTACTTCAGATAAAAGCAAACATATTCTTGTATATAACTCAAAACATTTGACTTGCACATACACCTTAAGGGAGTTGATATTTGACATAAGAATACATTTTCCTCCTCTCATCTTTAAGATGGAAAGTGTTCTATCTAAAAATGAGACCATTCTCAATTTTTGCACAAGAAAAAGATGTGCAAAGGTAGCTTCCAACATGCATCTAGCTTTCCACTGTTACATGTTAAGACACAGTTCCTGCCTAGACTTATTTCATTACTTTCAACAGATTTGTCAGAATGATCAAGACCTTTCAAAAGAATTGAAGAGTCAGTTACAGTTCTGCCTGCATGAAGTACTGAAAAAAAAAGCTAATATTCTCATGTTAGTAACACTCATTGACAAAACTGGCATTTTAGATAACTGTTGAGAAAGCTAGGTTTGGGGTTTGGCTTGGTTTATGTGTTTTTATAAATAAAAAATCACATCCTGGTTTATTAGGTTCTGTGAGGGTTCCCTTTCTGAATGACCGCGTTCTTTCTCACTGCGACCTAAACTCTTAAGAAACCGAGCCAATGAGCCAGAAGTCGGAGTCATTATCTTTCACATTAATCAGTCCTGTCAGTTAAGTCTTACATTAAGCCTTTAAATACTTCTTTTCACACCAGAATTCCATCTTACCCTTACATCTGTAGGGTATTTGAAGCCCACAAAAAATACCCTACTCTGACCAGAGAACTAAATTAAAAACACAGGCCTTGCATACCTTTATTCTGATTTTAACTCTGCAAGACAGTTACCCCTACATATGTTTAAAAGGCTGTTGTCCCGTTCCTTAACAGAAGGCCACATTTTAATCACTAATTAAACTGCTAATCACAATTTCAAAACCAACAAATTACCACCATATAAGTATACTTACTAATTAAATAAAAATGTAGGATGTTAATAAAACTTCACTATGTTTTATTTAAGGATGATAACTGACCAATGCTTCTTACAAGTAAGATATTTTTCTAATGCATTCTTGTGCAGGTAGATTAACTCATAATTTTTAACTTTTCTACTGTTATATCTTATGAGTTTTTGAAAACTATCCATAAAGAGAGAGTAAAGTATCAGAATCATCCATAAATATTCCAGATCAAGTACCATTGAACAGGACATAAGCATCTTGCACAAGAAATAAAAGCATATTCCTCACTAAAGTATCAGCCTTATAAAACTTAAACAGTGGAAAAATAAATAAGCCAGCATATTTGTAAATTGTCTCGGAAGAATCAGTAAGCAGTACTTCCTCAAAGCAGTCACTCTTAAACCCTTGAGGACACCTACTTGTCACAGAATAAATTATCTGGCTAATATCCAGTATTACAGTACATGTCAGTAGGCACCCAGGAGACAGGCATTAGAGAGCACTTAGCTTCCTCAGCCTTGCAGGGTAGTCCTTAAATAAATGACTTTGCCCAACTATAAAACATAACTGATGTACTTATTTTGGGTTTTTCTAGCAGTGGCCTTTAATCCTAACACATTTACATAGCACTGGATGTTGGTTTGGTTTTGTTTGGGTTTTTTTCAAAATCACAGTTACCAAAGCATAGCACACTGAACAGCTATTTTTCACATAAAACGTTAAGTTCTTTTAAGATATTCAAGGGAAACAAAAACACGTGAATACTCATTGGAGTGTTCTCCAACACTAAAATTATATTGTTTAATAAAAACTATTGGAAAAATAAATTCTCCCAGAACTCCAACAGTACCTCTTCTTTCCTTGCTGCTTAACATAAACAGCCAAGTTTTCATTCCACATGCAACACAGATACATAGGTAGAAAATATATGCATCACAAGTCACTCCAGGTCTCAGAAAAATAAGAGACTTCTTGGAGACATTTACTTCACTTTACAGGAAACCACAGCCAACCAGCAAGCTGTAGCACAAGAAGAAACCTGTTGCCTCTTAAGCTGCAAACGAAATCAATGCTTTACTCCAAATCAAATAAATCCAGTAGGCAAAAGAGTAAAGAAAATAGGAAATTGTTTTGCATGGTTGGAATTCAGATTTTTAAAAGCGACACCTAAGGACGCAGGATGATCAACGAAAACCTTTTCCACTGAAAGAGACGTGAAGGACTTGTGAATACTGACTGTGTTCCACTGAACTTGCAGCAGGCAGAGACCGAACCAGGCGCACAGGCGAAGCACGCTGGAGGACAGAGGCACCTTACAGCGGCAGGTTTCGTAACCGATGGGATCCGGGTCAGGCTGGGGCTGCAGCTCAGGGGCTCCGAGCACGGCGCTGCCCGCCCGGACCCCCGCGGCCGTGCGCGCTGCCCCGCCGCCACTTTGACAGCNCCCAGGCGCCGCCGGGAATTAAAGTGAGAATTAGGATTCGGGGGGAGAGGGGGGAAGTTGAGGCTGCACCCCAGCCCTCGCTGCCCAAGGGATGCCCTCCGCGAACGGAACCGGTGGGAGCGGGCCGGGCGCGGCCGCCAAGGGGCAGGGTGGAAGGGCTGAACTTACGTCTCGGAATTTGTTCCACTGCCCGACCTCCTTGTCGTACTGGGAGATTGTCGTGAGCCATTGTTTATCGTCCAGAAAATTGCCGC